>MU167447.1:6895-23149 GCA_015951145.1 Cronartium quercuum f. sp. fusiforme G11
GTTACCAAGGACCCCAGCTTGACCTGGGTTAGAGGGAATCGGTGGTCGCGTGGCAGACTCACCCAGTGATGGTACCGTGCTGCGGCTGCCTGAGCTGAACCGGGTCTTCCGCCGGCTTGAAACGAGGCAGCCTCGAGGGCTGCTCGAGTTATTGCTGACCTGGTATGAAACCAGGCGCGATCCGACTGGGTCGACGGGTTTCTTCACAGCCCGTGTCCACCCCGTGCTGGTACGAGGCGAAAACCAGGGAGGACCTGGTTGACCTCGGGGCAGATTCACACCCACCAAACTCCAGGCTAAAACCTGAAATTGACCCCGTGGTGTAGTCATTATGTCTACATTTCCAGAAGGTGCAATCAATGTCATCAAACCTCAAGCCAGCATGACCTCCTGCTATGCCCGCTGCTAAAGAGGACCATGGAAAATATATGACTCACACCACATTGCAAGAGTGTCTGCCTGCAAGCTGAACTGTAGGCTGATCTTAACACCGATACCCATCCTAAATGCTGACTGAACATTAAAAAAAAAACATTTCCCCGGGACAATCTCACTTTCTCCATTTGGGCCTATCCCTGCTTAAACCCCAGGGACCGAAGTTGCCAACTACTCCGCATAGGCACCTATACAAACCAGAACACCCCAACTTTCCCTTTTGGGGGAAGGTGAGTGCTACATGATAAGTTGGGGAAAAGGTGTGGTGAAGTTTGAGAGCCCATGTGTACTGGTTTCCTTAGGCCAAGATCTACCAATTAGTGGTAAGTCCCTCTTCGAGGGCAACGGCGTTGGCAGAGGGGCTTAATTAAGCTGAGGCCTACAGGGTTTGATCCTAGTGTAGCTGAAAGCCCTTCTCCGGGAGCACATTGCACAGCGTTCAACGTGCAAGATCAGCGCAGTGTGACCTATACATGATCCAAAAAAAACATCAAAAAAACGCAGAAATCCTCTATCAGATACTTCTGGCGGGGCTTTCCATGGTCCTGGTCATGTTGGAAGAGTCGCTGTCCCATGAACTCACCTTTTTTTTCGTGTAGCGAAGTTGGAGTTATGTATTGATGACACCTGTTTTTCTTGTTCTAGAATGCTTTGCTCTCTCATAATTGCAAACAGAGCATAAACAAATTCATTGAAAATTACGATGACTCTTGCTATGAGATGGTAACAAATTTGTTGACTTGAAAACCCCTCACTAAGTCTGTAACTTTGCAAGTTCATAATGCACATATTAAAATTTTGGACATTGCAAATAGAATTTCAAACAAACAAATGGTCTATTAAGCAGCATTACCTATGCTACTAGCAGCAGCGTCAGTCTCAGACATGCTTTCCATCTCAATATCCTCTTCTTCCGGCCCAGCTTTTAATTCTCTACGTTCAACTCGATAACCAGCTGATTGAAGACTTGAAGAGATACTGTCAGCCTTGGTGACTGAGCTAGCAACAGCAACAGCCGATGTCGAAGATTCAAAAATTGGCAACAGGTGAGTCTCGATTGATTTCAACACTTGATCAATCGTGATATCCTATTAAATTTTTCATGAAATCAAAACATCAATCACTTTGAACAAGAAAAAAAGGAAAGCATGTCGCTACTGCAATGCGCATGCGTCTTACCTTAGTTTTGTTGAGAAGTTGTCTCGACGCATCTTTCTCAACTCCTTTGAGCGCCAAGTTAGTGAACGATGCATATGCCTAAACAAATTCACACCGCGCGCGAGTGTTAGGTAAGTTTCTAAAAAGGTGATATGATGAAGAGTCACTCACAGCATCAGAAACTGTCGATTCTTTAGCAGCAGTAGTATACGCAAGACTACTCTTAGCCGATTCCAGTGTCAACTCATCAAATTTAAGCTACAAAAGAAACACGAAAAAAGACCTACTCAGTAATGCTAATTAACAGATCCAAATGATAAGAAACAATGATACTAAAAAACAAAAGTTTACTTTTTTACTTATCAAATCCTTTAAAACTCTTCCAGCTTCAGTAAATGCTTTCCAACTATCAGGACTGCGATAAATACTCAAAAAGACGTGCCCAGATTCCGGATTAGCACGAATAGATGCACCATATGCTAAACCTGTGCCTCTAATCGCTTTCCATAGATAACCTTCCATAGCGTTTAAGACGCTGATAGCTACCGTTAAAGCTGGTCGATCAGGATGATCAAATCCTTGTGGTCCTATATTACAAAGGAGGATCATTAACTCTCAAGAAGTAAGTGGAATATAAAAAAACCTGGTTTACCTCTTGCGACATGGTATGCATAACTTGATTCTATCGATGGCATACTCGTCACAATTGCTTTTCCAGTTGGCTTTTGACCTTCTGAAGAAAGTACTTTGTTGCTAAGTAATGGTGAAGTCAATGGTGATGGCTATATAAAGTGCACGGAAAAGGCTCAGGTGTCTGGGACGGAAAAAGAAATGAAATAAATTAAGGGAAGTGTTCATCAGACTTACCGAAAGTTTTTGGAAGTGATCTAACCAATTTTTCTTAGGGTCCTCAAGTTCTATAATGTTCCCTACCACACTAACGCGCCAAGTAGAAGGCTGTAAGACTATCAAGAGACGAAAGAAGACAAAAAAAAAATCAGAAAGTTTTTTGCAACACACTAATAAAAAGATACAAGAATACTTACGATGAGTTCTTAAGCGTTCCATTTGTTTTACAACTTCATTAGGTTGGGTTTTAAGTTCTTCTAAAATTCGAGGAAACCAAATATCTTGTTTAAATAAATTTAAACCCATTGCAGGTGCAGTATTTGGTGAATATAATAAATCTTGATAAAGTGCTGAAACCACGCTATCTCCATCACGTTTCATTGATGGTAAGTTTTGTAAAGCTTTAGCTGTTGTGATTCGAAGTCTGAAATTACCAAAACAAGTCATATTTTCGTAAGTTTACCTCTCGGGGGAACAAATCAAGAATACTCACCTATCTATATCAAATTTACTTCCCCAGAGTAGATCTTTTAGCCAACCTATCATCGTCGGATATTTAGTTTTCTCAATCTTTAGATAAATTTCTAAAGTTTGACCAATCGAGGGACCCATTCGGACATCATAAGAAACGGTTTCTTTGTCTAATTGTTTAACAACCTCATCATAAGTAAGTGATGTACCATCCGATCGTTGAACAGGTAACGAGAAAAAAGAGCTAAGATAGATGTTAAGATATTTGAATAAGTCTGCGGGGAGATCGGTAGGTGATAAGTGAATGGATAAAGTTATAAAGTTAGATTCAATATCTAAATCAAACAACATCAAATATTAGTCTCGATAGAACTTTGATTGAAAGTATGAGTGAGAAGGTATACAAAGCGACTCACGATCAAATTGAACAAAGAAAGATAAGACAGTTGAATCTCTCAAATCAATTTGATCTTGCAGTTTACTCTTGAATTTTCCATCAGCTCTAGCAGCTTCAACTTCAATCCACTTAATACTATTGAGATTAGGTATAGGAAAATCGGATAGAAATTTATCAGGATAAGGCGTATCATTAACTTTTTGTGCATTTTCTAATTTCTCTTGTAATTTCTTTAAACCTTCTTTTCCATATTTTTGTTTAGTTGATTCTAATCTTGCTGCAGTATCAGCAGCTAATTTATCCGCTAAGTTTAATGATGGTTTTCCAATCACTGTCACACTAGAATTATTTACCAACCACCTTTAAAAAAAAGTAAAAATCAAATTCAGCTTTAAAAAAACCATGCATTAAAAAAGGTATTTGACGGAATAATACTGACTTTTTGAATACTGAAGACCATTGTTCAATAGACCAAGAAGCCAAAACTTTATAACGTTGAAGTTCATTAGATAAATCATTAACGAGTTGAGGACCAGTTCCATAGAGAAAGTTAGAGATTACAATAGTAGATAAAGTATCATGAGCATCAACTTCCATTTGATTACAAACTTTTAAAGCGCCACGTTCAATGATCATTTTCATTCTTTGGTTATCAATATGATCTGCTTCAAATTCAAGCGCTGCTTTGAATTTTTTGGGAAGTTCAGAGAGATGTTCGACTGGTACTGATGATAGATATGCTGTTGTTATTGTCTTTTCTCCGTCTATTGGTTGGAAAGTTATATCTATGTACCGTATGCGGAAGAGAGAGAATTGTAAGTAATAAATATTGAGGATATGCACATGAACGATGAGTCAAAGTGCGATCCTGCTTACCAGTGCATAGTGGGTCGTCGATTTCTAGGTAAAGAAAATTAAAGGACCAAAAATTCACTCCCGCGAAAGCTCAATTACAACAACAGCTTTATTATTTTTGAATAAGATCACTCACCAATGAACTTTTTCGCTAAAGGTGAGATTGCTGTATCAGTGAGATAAGTTCCCAATAAATCTAAGGCATTTTGAAGCAGATAATCCTATCGCAACAAAAAGTCAGGATAGATTTAAATGAGCCAGACAGCAAGATAGCAAGAAGATAGAATGAACAACATACATTCGTAATAGGACCGACCCAGCTAATTTGAATTTCCCCAATACTTTCATCTTGTTCAGGAAATTCAACTTGAACAATTTTATCTTGATTCAAAACAGCTCCACCTTTACTGGCAGTTTCTAGGAAAGGTCTTTTCCAATTTTTTGGGATGTTATTTTGTCCATGTTTGATTAAAGAAGGTTCTACTTCATTTTGTAATGCATTTAAGAGTGTTTTAGGATCTACTTTTCCGGTTACAAATAATTGTAAATTATGTGGACGATAATAAATTCCATGATATTCTCGAACTGAAAAAAACAGGAAAACAGATCAGTAAAAGAGAGAAAGCGTTTTGATTGACTTTTTTCATTCTACTTTACTTTGTTCTACCGTTAATACACGTAATGCAGCCATCTCTCCACCCGTTTCACTTCGATAAGCACTAGTAGGTGGATAAAGCTCTCGTTGAGTTCTATTCAAAATCAAAATATACCGTTAACAGAGAAGAATGTCATAAATTTGAAAGTTTGGTTCGTTTATGATATTATTATGGTGATTTTTTTACCTTACAGCCATTAAATCTGCGCTGCTATTTTCTCTCCCTTGCATCTCAGAATAAACTACACCTGCGTCTTCACCTTTTCCATTTATATGATATACTTCAGTCGTAAAACCTTCGGAAGTAATTGTGGCATACAAAACTAAGAAACAATCGATAAAAAAATCATCTTAATTCGAGACATCTCAAGAGAATGAGAGAGAGAAGAGGTGTGAAAAAGCATACTATGATCGAGAAAAACTTTTGATCGATACAAAAACATTTATCAGCATGAAAAACAAAAACAAAAAATAGGTGAAAGAAATGATCAATGATGGATAACATACCGGGTAGTAACCTTAAAAATCCCTCAGAACCAGCTGTTGTTACGGTATAAGCTGTATGAGTAGTATCAGTCCAAGCATTTGTTCCTGTGGCAAATGCTCTGTTAGCAAGACTATCGAGTATACCCTTATAAGGATAACTGTCAAGCAAAAAAACCATGTCGGTCAGTCGTCTTTTTTCTCGATGATTTGATATTTGATTAGGTGAGTTTACTTTTCAGATCCTAAGAAGATTAAATGTTCTAATGTGTGGGGTACACCTGAATCATTAAAGATCTCAGTCGCAACTTTTTTTGTAGAATGAGTTGACGATGTTTTAGTTAGTTAGTTGGTCGAATTCGATGTTTTTAGAATATCTGTAACTTACCAGTGAAATAACCATTAACGAGCGGTCCTAGAAAGAAATAAGACAAAGTAAGTAGTTCAAAAAAAAAAAAAAGTCAGATTGAATTCGAACTCTTAAGAAGGCAATAGGATAAATACCATCTACATCAGCCCAAACGACGCTAAGACCAGTTTGATTACTCTTCCATTTAGCTAATTTAATTGAAGCGTAATCTAAAACGAAAGGATCTATAACTCTTTCAAAATTTCCGACTGTTTGTGGTACTTCGAATTCTTCTTGATTAGACATCCAGTTCGAGTTCTTTGTTGAGAGTTTCCGTTGATTTGAATATATGTTGTTTGAGAATTTTCTGGTTGATGGAATGATTGATAGCTTTGATAGCTTCAAGTTTTTAATAAATGTAGTCCTCAACATAAATCATTTGACCAGTAACCGATCAAAATCAATTTCAGGAGATCGATCAAGAAAATCAGGAGGAATTTGAATTTGATCGAATTCATCAAATCATCGGATTTTAATGCTGAAATTTAATTTACAATTTAATTCTTTAACCTCATTGGGTTTTGAAACTCGATTGACTGATTATTAAACACCCTGGTGAATATAAATAAGACCAAGTGGGTTAAACTATACATAGGATGTATTATAACCAAAAGTTCATCTTCTTATTTTCCTGCAGAATCCATAATGATAACAGACTTTGACAAAACCGCTGGTAAAGCTTGTGTCACAGGAGTTAGAAATACCGAGCAGGAGAATGGGAGTTGTAAAAATAATCGCTTTTATATTCAGGGTGAAACTCAAGTCTATTTGTCCCTTACATTCCCCCCTATACAAGATTTACTCTTAGTTCAGATGTGAGTTCTTCAAGTGGGAGCATTCGAGGATCGGAACCTTTGATAGCCGGCTACTGGCTACTTGCCGGCTAGTAGCCAGTAGTAGACAGATACGGCAGCCATGAGCCCCTATACAGTCCATAATTATCAAATACGTCTAATTTGTTTTATATCATATTTCCACTTAGGAAAAATAAAATACCTCTCTAGGATTATGAAATATCCTTTTAGTATTATGAAATACAAAGTGGTCGCGCCGGCGTTTCATCAGATTCCTTTACCTGGGATTGCGCGCACGGTGCCGGCGCTCTGCCCTTCTTAAAGCAGAATAGTAAGTCTTACCTATTTACTATACTTCATCTTTTGCTCCTTCATGACTCAACACTATCCCCTCTTGATGTTGAGGTCAACAAGGGTCTGGGACAATGACTCCAACACCTGATACACTCACCTCTTCCCACCATAGTTGATTTGACAGAAGCCTTTCCGTTCCTTCTCGCGTGAACAACATCGCTCCTTGCTCAACTCATTCCCACAACAGTCAAATCCGTGGTGTTTTTCCGGCGCCACCTTCTATCGGCCAATCCCATCGAATTCTACGCTCTGTATTGAGTTTCATCTGCGGGGGATTTAGGAGCACTTGTGAAATAGTTGCGGAGAGATCGCAGGAGATGGTGTGGAGTGCGCGCGCTCGCTATTGACCAGCGCGCGGTTGGGAGGGAAACCTCATGATATCCAAAAAAATGGCCTCTCTAAAAGAAAGTGGTGGTCCACCAAAAGCGGACTGTACGCGCAGGGCCGCAGTACCGCCCTTTGACATGGACGTAAATTGGGTCATGTACTGCAGTGACCAGCTATCAAAGGTTCCGATCCTCGGATTCTCCGACGGCATATGAGGTACAACTACCTGGAAGTAGGAGTACACAAGGTGTGACCTCAAGAAGAATCTAAGGATGATTAAAAGACTAACAGAAAGAGGTGTTCAGATAAACTCATTTTCGTATACTGCAGTCAAGTTGAGGAGACCAGGTATTCCAACCTTTTTCTAAAGATGAGAAAGAGGGCGATTCACAAGTGAGTCTCAATGAACCTATAAATAAAATTATTTGGTACAATTAAATGGAGTAAGCTCAAAACGGCTGAGGTTTGATGTTTGTTTCACGCACTTTCAACTTGTCTATCTCAACTGATGTCTCTTTACTTCCCTCTCTCAACACATGATTTTCTTGAGATCAGATTTCGTGATTACCTGACCCGGACTACTTTTCTTGCACCCTGGCAGCTTTTTAGGGGTAGATTGCGCATTATATGATAGAATTCCTCAATTTGACAGCGTGGTACCACAACTGTGGGATAGGGGTGGTTGCAGTCAAATGATCAAAACTAAAATTACATTACAAGTCTAAAGAAATTCACACTAATTAAGACACGAATCCCCCCCCCCCCCAAAAAAAAAAAACATCAATGAATGTAAAAAAATACAAAGGCTGTCTAGAAGTCATCAATCAAAGTTAGTACCCACCACTCTTCATTGCGTAAAAAAGAGGTTTTCATCACTCATCACAGTTAATTCAACACCCAACAATTTTTTTTTAAAAAAAATCCTCTAAGACCCGCTGTCTGATCGCAGGATGGCAATGAAATTTGGTATCAAAGTAATCAGTACGTTTGGGCAGGAAGGTTTGGCGCGTGTTGGTAAGCAGGGTCGCGGGCGAATTTTCAGGCTGGTTGGAAGTTGCAAGCTCATGTCCGGTGGGAGGGACCCTTGCCAGTGCACCATGACCGACTGCTGTTGGTCGTTTTTCCGACTTTTGATGTCTTTGAACTCTCCTGGGGATAGAGAATTGTGGTACTGTCGACCGTATTTCTGCACGAATAGTTCAATTTTGCGAACCTTACTTACAACTGCCATGAAGACATCTAACCGGCGACGAGCAGGTAGACGAAGCTTGCGGACACGTCGACCAGGTCTTTCTAGAGCAACAGCGTTATAGGGGGTGTTGGGGACTCGGCTGCCGTTAGGAATTCGGCAAGACAAACAGCCAATGCGGCTGCGATGAGCTGCGACATGGTCGGTGAAATGAGAATTATCTGATGTTTCAGTAGAATGTTGAGCGCCCATTTTTGAGATATAAAAAGTTGGAAGCCAAAGGTAATAGATGTATAAAAGGGTGGGTGGCTTTGAAGCGCTCTGGTGGATTGGATATTGGGATGGATATGATGGGTTGAATTCTTTCCTAGAGGTGGTGGCGAACAGCCCTATATGAACTCAATATTATCTCAAATAATGAAATATTGATTTTTAGTGTTCGAAATTTATCATAATCCTGAGGGGTTTGTTTTAACTCATCGTAAAAGATTTTCCAAAAATCAACCACCTCGGATACAACTCTTTTCATCCTTCTTCAAACTGTCACTACCAATTCTTCCTTTATCTCCCAAGTTTAAATTTCACCCTCCGTACTCTAACCGAACATAACTTTCATTCATTGTCCTTCAAAACTCGACTCTACCGAATTCCCAGGTAAGCCGGATCGACGCAGTATTTTTTTTTAATTCGTCAGATAAACAACACTAGCTGGCTTGTTTGTTTGTTTTGGTTTCCCTCATTCTCCTTCTTAGCCAGACTGCAACCAATTTCCTAACGTAGTTCCTAAACCGACGATTCCTACTGTGCAAGTATTCAGATCCTCGCGTCATCAGTTTTACCACTCACAAAATGGAAGAGCTTTTAAACCTAGCTTCCAAACATGGCCTTATTGATCAAGTTGTTGAGGTAGCCTTGATCAACACTCAAGGTTCTCAACAAAAGGATGCTATCAGAATTCTCACTCAAAATTCACGAACAACCTGATGCATGGCAACAGGTTCTGAGCATCTTGAAAAACACCAATTTACAGTAATTCAAAGTAAGTGATTGAGTAATAATCACAGACCTAATTTGTTCATTGTGATTATAAGTGGCAGTTTGGATATTTGCTTACAACATTACCGCCAACGCGTCACGTTTCTACTTCCTTTCTCATTGAGTGTATGCTTTGTTTATTGACTTATCAGTTTTGCACTTTGCTAACCATCCATGCTGTCATAGTATAGTGCCCTGCATTTATGGATTGAGCATGTCTCCCTCTCACCTATTAATTAGATTATTACCTAATTTTGCTTTCTTGCTGTCAAATTCGAAGTTGACAGCAATTCAGTTGGTAACGACAAGGGTTAAACCAAAAGCTTAGCCCTCCGGAATCTTAGTATGTAGATTGCCTCAGAATAAAAGAGACACTGAACTTCCAGTAGTGTGTTCCAATTTTTGAGTCCTTTTTTTTTTTTTTTTTTTTTTTTTTGGTTCAGATCTGTCGTTCCGCAGTTACAAACCTTTTCAAAGAGAGATTTGGAGCTCAAGAGACTTCATCAGACTAGCATGTACTTGGAAAGAATTTTTTTGCTGACCCTCTTTGTATACAGATAGAAGTGGTATTGAATGACTGAAAGTGAAAGTCTTCTTTGTAAACTGATTTATAAGTTCATCTCGAGATCCAGTGTAGAACTAGTTGACCAAAGTAAGAGAGAAAAGGTCAGAAAGAAGAGGTACAAACAGATCCAGTTCTTGAGTGCTAAATGGGCAAGCAGTTTAGGTTGAATGATCAATAGCAGCGTTGCTGTTTGAAAGACGTGTGTGTTTCGGGAGCAAGCTGAGGTTCCGAAGTTGTTGAGTGACAGAAAGTTGACACTGATATTTTCAGGATACGAATAGTGACTCCACATCACCATTGGAACAGTTGACCGAATAGTTGACCACTATGTACTGTTCCCTGCTACATTTAATTAGTTTAAAAAGTCGATCACTCAACAACCCGATTCGGTGGAGTTCTTTAAAATAGTACTGGCGCGTGTTGTGTGTGGCTTGACCGATTCAAATCCCCCTCTTTTTCAATCTACTGTACTTACTTCTAATATACATGGTACAGTGAGTAGAAGTAACTGTAGGCATGAAAGGATGAGAGAGAGACAGGAGGGGAGAAATATGAAACACTTTGATGAGTTACATCCCCACCAGATCGGAAACAATACAAATTGGTCTCATGGAGGGAGGAGTTTCAAGGGGAAAAGCGTGGTAGAAGATGTACAAGTATCCCGGGACGGATATGAGGGTTAGGTTAAGAGGCGAAATATAGGGTATCAACAAAACCACAGATTGACATATTGCGTGGTGTATACAGCAAGTAATTGTAGTAATAATTTGTGAGTATCATTAAATCCGAGTTCACGCGCTCAGAGAGAGAGAGAGATTTAGGAAGAGAGAGAGAGAGAGAGAGAGAATTTTAGCCGACCGGAGTACGATACCGGGTTTTGAAAATTTTAAAATTTTGGATTCGAATATCTGATTTAACTTCTGACCTTTCGATTTCTGTTAGAGCTCTTGACCTTCCCCTCCTTTCCCCCCCCCCTGCTCTTCTTCCTGTACCCACCCATCACATCCGTTCTTCCCTTCATCCACAAAAAACACTACAAGCAAATAAGTGTGAGTTCAATCTTTAACTATCGATTGCTATTACTATTATCTTTCAATCCCTCCCTCTCTGCCTCTCTCCCTTCCTTCTATTCTACGTTTATAAACATCATTGGTTTTTGTATCGATCATTAGACTATATTGCTCTTTGAAATCCCAATAACTACCATTACTTCTCTAGAAATCTTTTCATCTCATTTTTTATACTGACCCTCCCGTCGACACTTGTTCTCTGTAGAAATAGATCACTATGGGGAAAGGCAAAGGTCACATCAACATTGTCGTCATCGGACACGTCGATTCGTAAGTCTAATTCTCCAATTCTTTTCTAATTTTCCATCCTCAACTTACAACCTCTCTTCTTGATCGAACAACCAAATAGCGGTAAATCGACTACCACCGGTCACTTGATTTACAAATGTGGTGGTATTGATAAGCGAACAATCGAAAAGTTCGAGAAAGAAGCTGCTGAACTCGGAAAGGGTTCATTCAAGTTCGTGACCGTTTTCCTCTTTTTTCGTATTTCTCTCTAGCTTCCTCTCACCTTGACTTTCTTTTTCTTGTTCTATAGGTATGCTTGGGTTCTTGACAAGCTCAAAGCTGAACGAGAGCGCGGTATCACCATCGATATTGCTGTAAGTCATTCATCGAATTCACTTGGTCCAGATCAATCGATACTCATTCTTTAATTTTTTATTTTTTTTGGGTACCAGCTCTGGAAGTTCGAGACTACCAAATATGAAGTCACTGTCATTGATGCCCCAGGACATCGTGATTTCATCAAGAACATGATCACCGGTACTTCTCAAGCCGATTGCGCTATCCTGATCATCGCTTCAGGTGTCGGTGAATTCGAAGCTGGTATCTCGAAAGACGGTCAAACTCGTGAACACGCTCTTTTGGCTTTCACTCTCGGTGTTCGTCAACTTATTGTCGCTATCAATAAGATGGACACTTGCAAGTACTCCCAGCAACGGTCAGTTTTCGTTTCAAGCTAATTGATTCTTCTTCGATCGATCGATCTTATTTTTTTCTTAATCGGACGCCTGATTTTTTCAAAAATCTTCTGACCCCGATTACGATGTTCCTCATCTAGATATGAGGAAATTGTCAAGGAAACTTCCAACTTTGTTAAAAAGGTTGGATTCAATCCCAAGTGCATCGCCTTCGTGCCTATCTCAGGTTGGAACGGTGATGGCATGCTTGAGCCATCCCCCAACATGCTCTGGTTCACGGGATGGCAGAAAGAAGTAAGTTGGACTTGAATCTACTCCTCGTACTACTTATCTTGACTAATTTTTTATTTTTTTTAGATCAAGGGTGGTGTCGCGAAGGGAAAGACGCTCTTGGAGGCTATTGATTCTATCGAACCTCCTGCTCGTCCTACCGACAAGCCACTCCGATTGCCCCTCCAAGATGTCTACAAGATTGGTGGTATTGGAACTGTTCCAGTCGGTCGTGTCGAGACTGGTACCATCAAGGCCGGTATGGTCGTCGTCTTCGCTCCTGCTAACGTGACCACCGAAGTCAAGTCTGTCGAGATGCACCACGAACAACTTGAGGCTGGTATGCCAGGTGACAATGTTGGTTTCAAGTAAGCACCGTTACTTTTTTCATTCATCTTCTGTTCTTGTTCTTTTTTCAAACTTGATGTTTCCTGTTTTCTGTACAGCGTCAAGAACGTTTCCGTTAAGGACATCCGTCGTGGAAACGTTTGCGGTGACTCCAAGAACGATCCACCAAAAGAAGCTGCTTCATTCGTCGCTCAAGTTATTGTCCTTAACCACCCTGGTCAAATCTCTGCTGGTTACGCACCCGTCTTCGATTGTCACACTGCTCACATTGCTTGCAAGTTTGACACTCTTCAAGAGAAGATTGATCGTCGAACTGGTAAATCGCTCGAAGTTACACCCACATGTAAGCTCTCCTCTTTCTTGACTCCTTTTTTCCCGTTGTTGACTTTTTTGTTGTTTTGGGCAGCCATCAAGTCTGGTGACGCAGCTCTGGTTAAGATGTGCCCATCTAAGCCTCTCTGTGTTGAATCTTTCGCCGAATACCCACCTCTCGGTCGTTTCGCTGTCCGTGACATGAGACAAACTGTTGCTGTTGGTGTCATCAAGTCTGTTGAGAAGACCGATGGTAAGGGTGGTAAGGTTACCAAGGCCGCTATCAAGGCCGGTGCCAAGAAGTGTACGTTTTCCATCCGTTTCTTCAAGAATACCTTTCATTGCATCCTTGCTGACTGGGGGCTAATTTTTTTGCTTCGATCGGGTATTCTTCAGAGTTACGCTCGGTAGAATTACAAGTAGTGTGGACTTGTTGGTCACATTCCATTGGAGAATTATTATGGAGATTTTATCATCGACATTTTCGGATACGAAAGTTCCCTATTTTTTTGTATTCCGTTTAATTTTTCTCTATTTTTGTGAAGCGCTAAAAAGTCTACTACATTCTACTCCTGCAATCGCTGTAAAATTTCTATTTTGTTGTGATTTTTTAGTTTTGGAGCTTGACAGAAACTTACTATAATCATTTCAACAGATAGATTTGTTTACATCCAAAAAAAGAAAAAGAAATCGCGTGCTTGTGTGTTTACGGTAACGATGATAATGATGATGGTCTGTTCGATGTTATTCTTGTAGATGAATTAGGGAGAGGGGGGGCTTTGGTTCGATCGGTCTTGAGAGATGTAGGATCTTTTCCATCGTATTTCTTTTGTCAAAGAACATGACAAACAAGAAGTATGGCTTTGGTATATGAACACTTGACTTAGAAAGAGTCCCTCTGCTGGCCTTAGAAAACATTGCAGATAAGTTGGATTGGTCACTGAGTACAAACTTTGCTTTTGTTAAGTGCAACTTACATGACACACCTACTGTAACATATATCACCCAAGTTTAATCCAGTACAGTATACACCAGTCACCTGCTCAAGCAGCCAAGAAAGTGTCCGATTCCCTTTTCACTCAATCAACACCCATCTCCCTTCCAGCTCAGCTATTGAGATCGATTCCTACGACCCTCTCTTTCCCTTTATTTCTCAATGGTCCCATTCTTACCTTCTCCCTGATGTCAATTCCAGTCAACGACTCAAACAGACTGACCACAGATAAAACAATCACTTCATTCAAGCTTGAGACGGCCCTTCTACCACCTTTTCTTTGCATGCTGGCCTAGCCATTGCATGCGGGTTACCTTGGCAAAAACCTCGGAGGGAAGCACGCAAGGAAAATATCCTGGCGGTGCGGACAAAAAAACTGGGCAGACCCCTTATAGGGAACAGCCATTTCCACCCCGATTGCTACCTACCATTTTTTTTTTTTTTTTTTTTCAAAAAAAAAAAATCTTTTATAGTGCATTGCTTGTTTATAAACATATAGCACTTATAGAAAAAGCCTACAATTTGAGATACAATTACGAAATAGCCTCTTCTTCGGCTGAGCTACTTTCTACCACTTGTATATTTGCCCTAGGTTTCGATTAGATGAGAAAGACTTCTTTTAGTCGATATCAGAGAGAACCTAAACCCATGCTAACTTGTTTCCTTTCCCAAGTGTCTTCCAATTTAAGGAAAGAGAAGGGTGGTAAACAGAGGTTTGTTCCAAAGCTACTGTATTTCCCCTGGAGCAATCAAACTTAATCCCCAATCTAAGGTGGGAAGGAAGATTGTTCCCCAGGTACTAGAAGCGTGAAACGCGAGGGAGTGCTGATTATATAAATCAGTCCTTACTAGGAACGGATGTTTCCATACCTATACTAGAGGGAAATGCAGATGTCTTTTCATTTTAAATCAGACAGAGCTACGGGCAGTGGTATCTGTATCAGCATCTTTGGATTTGGCATAACGAGTAAATTGTGTGAAGCGTCTTGTGTTTAAAACAAATTCAGAAATAAGAAAAAACAATTTAGGATTATTGATTAATGAGGTAAAAGACAAGAGGTTTGTTTTAATTTTTTCTTTCCTAATAGTGCTACCTACTATCTGTCAGCCCCTGAGTACTTGAGAAGTACCATGGAGCTGCAGATGTTAATATAAATATATTTTGACTACACCCCTCATAGCTCAGTTTTGAAAGCTGTAACTGAGAATTCACTGTAAAACTGAATCAAAGTTGTATATTACAGCATGAGTACATGTAGAGTAACCTGCTGTAAACCATACACTCAAACTGTCATAACATACAAAAGGTTATGTACAGTAGGTTGCAAAAAGTTTGTCATCAGCTCCTTGAGAGTTGTTGGGAGATGGTCCATGTGCAGGGCCATCCCAAACCTTCTGCAGGGAATGTGGCACCGGGTCATCCCTTCACCCTCCCCTCTCCTTCGACTTCCTTCCACAACCCTTGCGACTCATCAGCCCTGACTCTCCCTCACCACTTCCTTCCCATCCAATCACCTTGACATCTCCATTTACGAATCAACCCACCAGCGCAACCCTTGTCCACCTCACTTCACATAAAATTGCAATCAATTCTGATAAATCCCTCTTTCGGAAAAAAATTCCAGCTAGAGACACACAACAAGGAAACTAGATTGGACACAATAAAAGGAGTACAAAATTATAATATGTAATGTTCTTCAGTTTCGGTGCCTAAGATTACTTGAGTCTTGAACCTTCTTTTGTGAAAAATGGATGATATCTTGTACCTAATTGAGAACAGGAGAACCAAGGGAAAGAGGACATTGATCAGTCTTTAATGTTAATGCAGGACAGATGGCATATGCAATGGTTGTTTGGAAAAATAAAATAAAAGAATGCAGTACATAAACTCACCGGGGAAAATGAGCTCTTTCAACATCTTCAACTGACCTTCTTTTGGCAAATGGAAATGAAGTGGTGCACCAGCAAAGCAAACAATAGTCAATGAGCAGTTGCTGGGCTCCTGGTTTAGAAGTTGGTCAGTATTGATTCCAGGAACACAAATGCATGGAATAGATAGACTCACCTTGTTAATGAAAAACAGTCGATGGAGTGTATGACATTTGGTTGTGAAGTGAGGTGGACAAGGGTTGCACTGGTGGGTTGATTCATAAATGGAGATGTTGAGGTGATTGGATGGGAAGGAAGTGGTGAGGGAGAGTCAGGGCCAATGAGTTGCAAGGGTTGTGGAAGGCACTGCCAAGATATTTGTATCGGATGGGCCTATCCGATGTTCTATCACCCCAAGATATGCGATGCAGTGTCAGTAGGATTAGGTGCGTTGGAATTACACTGCAATATGGTGTCAGAGCATTAGATACC
>MU167448.1:0-11173 GCA_015951145.1 Cronartium quercuum f. sp. fusiforme G11
GCCATGTCAACAGCTTACCATCCCCAAACAGATGGTTTAGCAGAAAGAATGGTACAAACCTTTGAAGACATGGTAAGGAGGTATTGTGCTTTTGGATCTGAATACAAGGATAAAGATGGATATACTCATGACTGGAAGACATTGCTCCCAGCCTTAGAGATAGCATCACTGCCAAGATATTTGTATCGGATGGGCCTATCTGATGTTCTATCACCCTGAGATATGCGATGCAGTGTCAGTAGGATTAGGTGCAATGGAATTACTATCAGTATCTAATGCTCTGACACCATATTGCAGTGTAAATCCATTGCACCTAATCCTACTGACACTGCATCGCATATCTCGGGGTGATAGAACATCGGATAGGCCCATCCAATACAAATATCTTGGCAGTGTTTACAGTTATTCAGACAGTTGAAGTTTATTTTTATGATGCAGATCTAATGCTCAGATGCTGATGCAACTGACATGAAAGTTATGGCTGGAAGATGAGGAAGAGTTGACTGCAACACCAGATTCAGTACAGTACACTAGATAGAGTTGAGATACAGAGTGAGACAAAGTGTACAGTGTACAGATGAAGGTGTTTGGTCAACAGAGAAAATCTATGTCAAAGTATACAGGTTGAGAGAAATGATGAAATATACCAAAACACATATAAGCATAAACAGCATAGGAGCATAATTGAATGAACTGATATGGGAACTACAGTAACACAGTATGAAGGAATGTCAACAAGGTCCTCCTTCTCCTGTAGGGGATTTCAGGTCCATCTTTTATATTCTTACCCTTTATCCTTTATGAGAATACACTCATTACAAGGCAAAAGTTTACTATGTCTTGTTTTTACTAGTACATAACATCTTGTATGTTATTACAGTTTCAGTTTATGGTTTACAGCCACTGCCAGCAAAAATTACTCGGACAGCCTTGTCCGAGTAATTTTTGCTGGCGGTGAGCAGGTTACTTTACATGCACTGCCAATATATTTTCATCGCATGGAAGCTTGCTATGTAACATAGCATGTCTTCATGTGATACTATGGACCATTTTTCAAGGTCCCTACCTTGGAAAATAGACCTATTGCATCGCATCTTGGCCTGCTATGTGACATAGCATGCCTCTATGCGATGCAATTTTCTTGGTGGTGACTTTGTGCACTTCCTATGACTTCAAAACCATCTACAGGATCCCTGTGTGAAAATATGCAAATCACTTAATTTTAGTTCAATTTAAATTATATATTTGGGTCCCTGGTACTACATACCACAAATTGATATCTCTCTGAACCCTTTTCCATGTTTCTTGAAGAGATCTTAGAAGCACTTGGATTTCCTTGCCTAGTAGTGACCATGGGGGCTGCATTGTATGCTGAAGAGCCATCAATTTCTGTCTTGGACTAAAGATGAAAACAGTTGCATGTCATGTCAGATATGGGAGCCATACATAAAACTGTCCTACCTTGAAAAAAAGTCAAATAGTCAAAAAATTTCACCAGCTTCCTATGTTGGAACCACTGCAAAGAATCTTTTGTCTCTTTTACAAAATCAAAGAGAGGACACATGAGGATTTGTGGTGGTTATGGTTGCTACTGTCAAAACCCTTTAAAGGTCCAATCCTCTTCACCAACTCTACATGCAGCCGCAGTTCTCATTGGTCTGCAAAGCCAAAGAGTCAGCTGTGATGCCGAGACTCACGACCCTTTCTACCTTGTTTCTAAAAACATTTGTTCTACAATAAGAACAACATACTGTAAAAAACTAAGCCAATGAGCACTGCAGGTGTATGTAAACTTTATACCTTTTTATTATACCTTTTTTGGTTAATGAGCGAGGTGTGCCAAAAGTAGTAGAGAGACTGTCGTTGATGGGACAGCAGGAAGTTTTCATATGATTATAGAAGAAATTTTATAACTACTGGTTACTTTTGTATTTCACACCACTTTTTCGATAATAATGCTTGTAAAATGTAAAAAAAAAAGAGATAAGGATTTCGTAGAGATCAACATACACCTATGGTTTTGATAGGTGCTCAAAAAGAGATTAGATGTCAATATGTAAATAATATGGGTGCTCTTCGAGAGGCGATATAGTTTTTAGCTGTAACGGATGAACAAGCCCAATTTTCTTATCCAGAAAGTACCGTCCTGATTACAGAGAGTTCCTGGGCGCTCAGCCATTCACTCGAAAACTGCTCGAAACCTTCAACATCTTGTGTACGGATATTTTGAATGAAATCTTTGAGATGTTTGAGTAAATCTAAACTGTAAAGCGGATCTTCCTTGAGGTCTGGCTCGTCTTCGACTTCGTTATCATTCTCGTCATCGTCGGTCATAATCAACTTGGCAGTCGGGCCCAACATATCTGAATACGAATGCATTGGTGTAAAGAACAACTTCTCAACCTTAATCACATGCGCTCGTAGAGATGCTGATACAGAACCGGAGGCTAACCAGAAAGATGCAGGATCTCCCGCTTGCTCTTGGACGAAAGATCAACTACATCGTCCTCCCAATCTTCGTTCTATCGGCGCCGAAAAAGATTCAGCGTCAGTGCTTGAATGATAATTCGAGACAAACCTCAATCCTTCACCTCGTCATCCTCATCCTCGAATCCTTCCAAATCATCACAATTTTCTCCAATCCTTGCTTGCTCGGCCAGAAGGCTCTGTAGCTCACTGATAATTACCTTCAGGATCTTGGCCCGAAGTGGAAGAGCTTGGAACTGATTAGGATCTACTAGTTAAAAATTTGGTTCCAGTTTGTCAACGACTTTCCAGGCATTTAAAAAGATGGTAAACCGGGTCCGATGACGAGATCAAGATAATACATTGATTATGTCGGTGTCATCGTACTCACTAGCCTTGGCTCTTGCCCGTGTCATGATGATGTGGGCATTTTGATTGGTTATGATCAAATCACCTTTTACTGTGACTTGCTCCAGACTAGATCGAGTGCAGCTGTACAGCTGTGATAAGGCCACAGTGCTTTATGGAGACATGTGACGTTTTTAGATAGATCGTATCCGATCAGATTGCATTTCATGGAGTAGGATCGAGGACTGGCTAAACGGGAAGCTTACCTGACCCGAATATTCCAAAACCCTTGAAAAGTATCTGCATTTTCGCACCATGTTGACAACACGAGCTGGAGCGCCGATTGTTGCTGACCACTCGGAACCGTGACGTAAAAGGACTCCAAGAGGTCGAGCACTGTATCAGCGTGTTGATGAATGAGATACGCGAATGGTAGTATCATACTCTAAGAGGGAAAACCGAACAATTCAGAGCACTGAGGACACATTTAACCATACCCAAAGCTCAAAGGTTGCACACCTGACTGAAGCTCGCCGTACGGGCGATAGCTAGACGATTGGCCAAAGTCTTTAAGAGGTCAGGTAACACGCCCACGATCGAGTCCTTTGACTTTCGCAAAAGGTGAAGGATGAGGTCGCCCACAAAGAGCCCAGCAGATTCGGCCCGCTGAGGATCAAGGACGTGTGCTAGAGATCTGACTAAATGGTCCATTCCACTTTGTTGATCAACCGGGCTTCTCCTGTAAGCAAGGTAAATATGACAAGGCACCATTAACAAATGCTTTTGGCTCCCAATTGGTGCAGAGCCGAGGCTTGAGCACACCAGTTAATCAACTGATCCGTGCCTTTTCGAACGACCGACGTCAAGATGTTCAAGCAATCCTATGTTGGGCACCATTGAGAAATAAGATTAGATGTTTCGAATGTCCGGTGAGAGGAAAAGGGTTTCTAAGAAAAAAAAAAGAGCTACAAACCTGGATAAGGTCCGAGTCGTCAGTGAAAGCCAGTGTCTGGAATAAACCAAGAGCTACTGCATCGAACATTCCACTGCTCAGGGGCATTGTTTTTCCCTTGAAAACACCATCGATGACGGCTACCGTCGAAGCTTTGACCATTAAGTGATCTTTTGGAGCATCGTTGTTGCTGACCAAGAGAACTTGACCGAGTCGAGTTAGAACGCTTTGGGAGAGAGCTTGTGCGACGAGGGGTGATGAAGATGTGGATAACATTGTGAATAGTTCCGTCACCGCATCTATAAAGAGATGATCTGAGAATGCGCACCAACCGCAGTGAGTCAGTCACACCCAATAGGTCAAAACGTTCAAGACTTTCTCATGTGGTCAATTGTCATGCAAGAAAAACCAACCTGTGACATTATGAGACAGATGTAGGAGAACACCGTCGGCAAGTGCGTTCAGAACATCGGATTGTAGTTCATTGAGGATCGGTTCACAGATACGATGGATGGTTTCAATCAACGTGATCGAAATGGCATCAGCAGCATCGGGCAGGATTCGCAGAAGATGAGCAAGGATTGTATAACTGTAAGGCTTCAAGAGGGATGGAGAAGAGCGGGCAAAGCTGGTGGGCAGTGGCGTCGTCAGTGATGAAATAAAATTGTGGAGGATAACGGTCAGTTTCGCGTTGGTTAAATTGCCAAAACATGACATGGATGCGAATAAATTATGGTAGACAAACTTCCTCAAAGCTTTAACCAAGCACAATTTGATGATTGTACGTCTCAAGTCAGCATCAGTATTTTCGGAACCGTTAATCGAAGTGAACAGCTCGGAACAGTATAGCATGACTTGTTGTAGCTTGTCTTGACTTAGATGGCTGGTGAATTGACTGATGAAAATGAAGCTCCGGCCTTGCAGCAAAGGATTACCTAGTGAAAAGTTTATGAAATCGTATACCCTGAAATTAGCTTCGTCCGGCGCATCGTCAAGTGTGAGATGAACATTTTTCCCTACGCACTTTCACATGTCAATAGGCTCAGTACATCTTGTTCAATGAATTCACAGATGCTTGAGTGAATACGACCTTCGCCTTGGAACTCTGCAGATAAGTTGCCAATCACAGTCAAGACGCACTCCATCGATTTCCACCTAAGCCAAGTTTCGGTCAACCAAACAGTCAGAGACCGGCTGGACTGTTAGATCAAACATCTAGGAAATACCAGGCCCTACCAATGAGAGACCCCTTTGGTTTTCAACTCGGCCACGTTTTTCGTCGCGACTCGAAAATAGTCTACAACTGCTGTGATAGCAGGCTGACCGAAGACATCGAGCAAAGTCTGACAGGCGGAGTTGAAAATCAATCATTGACTTAGTTATGTGTTTTAGCCTTTGATCAGCGCAAGACCTCATCAAACCTACTTACCTCCAATAAATCCACAGCTGCCTGTCGGTTCGTTCCGCCGAGTTGGGCGGCATTATCTTCATCTTCATCTAGGTAATCAAGCACAAACGTGTTTTCATCCGCCCGCCAGCTTTCTTCTTCGTCGCGAGTGATTTGACTATATTGAAAAATAAAATCGACGAGTATCTCGAGCGCGGGAGTAGGTGAGTGATGATCAGGTGAAGTGGGAGAGTTTGAGTTAAGGAACAGTTTCTTCGAGGTTGGCTTAGATAAAACATTTTTTAGGAAATTGACTACTGTTGCAGGAAAGCGAAGAATATTGTTGGCTTGAAAGATTGGGTCCTCTGAATGATCTTGACCAGCGCCATCGAAAAGGATCCAAGCGAGTGATTGCTCAGAGGTGAGGAGAGCTTGCTGGTATACTGGCAAGATAAGGTTGAGGCCCGACAAGCTCAATTCGACAAAGGCACTCAGAGAATCGTTCCTAATGAGCTCGGCTTGACGGAAGGCGTTGTAGAAGCCGTTCAGGATCACGTCCAAGGCCCTCATGATCTCACACTTGATACCGATCAAATTACGAAGGCTGCTGAAGTCGTTACAATTAACGGACGCTTGAAATTCGCTGGCGTCAGTGGTTAAGAGAAGTTTGAAGAGGTGTAGCCAATTGGGTAATAACTCGAGCGTGACAGAGGATGCCAACTCGGGATAGGTCGATTTGACCAACGTGAGAGTAATCAAACATTGTCGAAAAATTGACAGACTTCTCATCTTCATTGCAGCTTGGGTGGGTGATTGCGTCTGAGGGGCTGAGATGACGGAAAAGAGGCAAGGCAAGAGGTCTTGAGCGACCGGAATGAGCTGTTGTTCAGATAAATCATTCCTAATGAGTTCTGATAAGACACGCAATGCTCCGTCTTGAGAATTTTCTGTTATGTCTGGTTGTCCAATATTGTTGATGGTAGCGATAAGGATTGGAACAAGATCGGGCCATTCTTCGGGCCAATCGCAGTGGGCGATCTCAGAGAGGATGAGAGCCTATCGTAAAGTTGAATTTCATCAGTCTTCTTATTTTGATCCGTTCAACCCCGATGTCAAGGAGATCACTTCAGAGAGAGAGAGAGAGAGAGAGAGAGAGAGAGAAAGAGAAAAAGAGAGAAAGAAATTCACGCAAGTTGATCGTAATTTCCGCGATGAGTTTCCCAAATTTTGTAAGATTGTCTGTCGAATCTGAGACTTAATCTGAGAGCGGAAACAAAGGTGAAGACGAGTCAAAGAATGGATGCTTTGTTGCCTTTCATTTTGATGAGTCAGATATGTGTTACTAACCTCAACTGAGGGGGCATAACCAGCAAATGACGCGAAAAAGGGACTCCAATGGTTCAAGACATATCTACGAAGATTGGTACTGGCAGACTGGCGAAGAGAAAGATCATAAGTATCGTTGGAGATGATTTGGGCGAGTTGAATTCCAAAATCTGAATAAGAATTAAGGGGGATCAGTAAGGTGTTTGATGGTCAATAAATAAGAAAAAAAAATGAATGTCAAGGAATGATTGGCAAGCGTACCAGGTAATTCGCGAGGTAAAGCATTGAGTTGAGCTTCGGCATCTGACCTAGGTTGATTATCAGCTGAGAGCGTGCTGGCTAGAATTCCAGCAAGTTGATCCCAAGATTGATTGGATGACATGATTTGAGGAATTAATCTTAGCTGACAAGACTTGAGATGTGATCGACTGAATCGGAGTAAATTCAAAATATTATTATACAATAAAATAAAATAAAATACTCGAAACCGAGACGTAAACAGATTGGATATAATCATCACTCCATCCACAGATTCACTGCACACACACACACACGCAGCATCATGATCAGGACCACAGCTAACTTGATGACCTCAACTCGATTGATCAGATTGGTTCCCAACCACCGACGACTATCCATCGGTGCTTGCAAGCTCCCCAAGATTCTCTTTCTCGGCTCTGACTCGTTCTCTTGTGCGGTTCTGAAAGAGTTAATCGCGCGTCGAGGTGTGCCGACTTAACTTATATCCCACGAAAAATTCCTGCTCTCATGCCCCTCAACGATCTTTTTTCACGGTTTCTGATGTACCAAAATTTAACTCTTTGATAAAATCACGCGATCGATCAACTGCTTCGAAAGAGTTGTGGGATGAAATACACGTGGTTACTCCGCCCATTACTCGGAAGGGACGTGGATTAAAGAACGTTCACCGCGGTATGTCAACTGATCCCACTCAGAAATCTACTCGAGTAAGTATGTTTGAGTGGTGATAGACTAATAGTATCAATTTGCTTACGCTATTCGACCCTTTCCTAGCACCTCTATTGGACCTGGCGGAACGTCTAAACCTCCAGTCAGAAGCCTTATCGCGCGAAGTGAACGGCGACAAGAACCCCCTTCGGCAATGGGCTGTACGTCTCTTCTCGGGTCAGCTCAACGTCGGTCTGAGGTGAATCTGACCGATCAAGCGCCTTTCGAAAGTCTAGCTGCCTCAATCAATCGCCAACCAGTCCGATTCCTCTCATCGAGTTCTAATCACAGCCTCATTCCCGTACTTTGTACCCAAGGAACTGATCAATCAGTTCCCTCCTTCACATTGTCTAAACCTTCATCCCTCCAACTTACCACTCTATCGGGGTCCAGCCCCAATTCAATGGCAGCTGGCTGATAGGGTCGATCGATTAGGCGTCACAATTCAAGACCTGAGTCCGCATGGTTTTGATTTGGGTGACGTATTGGCTCAGCAGGCAGTGGTGAGTGAAATTCAATGATCTCCCAGAGCTAAAGTCATCTTGTTGCTAACATTTTTGGAGATTCAACAGCCGCTTCCGCCAAACACATCCTATGTTATCGCTGAAAGCCTATTGGCTCTAATAGGTGCTACGCTTATGTGTAAGGTTTTAAAAAACTTGCCGGAGGTCATTGTGAGTGTGTACACATAATCCTACTTTTTTTGCCCGTGTAGGATGAATCGAAGGTTTTTTGGTTGACATCAAGTAAATTACTTTTTTTTAGGAAACTGCCCAGAAACAAGATCCTCAAATGGCCACTAAAGCCCGAAAGATCTCACAGAGTGACTTAACTGTGCGACAAGATTGGAATCTAGCCATACTGAAGACTCGGTATTTAGGTATGGGACATCAGGTGTGTGTGTGTGTGTGTGGATATGATTGACGGTTGATGATATCGGTGATTTAAGCCTTGGATTCGATAAAACTGATGAGGTGGCTCTATCTTACTCATCGAAGCATCATCTCAACATCCAAATTGATGGACGTCTCTACTTTATAATACCTAACTTCAATACCTACATGTCTCAAGCTGTTCACGAGGCTTTACAAGATAGTGAACCCGGTACAATCATGTTTGACAAGAAGAACGATCTGATCGGAATACGTTTGTGGGATCGAGGTGCTGATTTGCTCACAATCAAGTCTATTAAATTGGCTGCAGCCGGTGGGAAGGGTTGGGTTGGACCCCAAGCTTGGTGGGATAGTATATCACAGCGGAGGAGAAGGATGAGTGGGGGCGATATAACTGACAAAGATGTGATGAAGTTGAAAATTGACACTCCATGAGTAAATCATAACAAATGAGTCTTGGAATCCTCTGCACTGTCAGCAATATTGAAATCCAACCATTGAAAATGTGCAGACTGAGCTAAAGAATTATATCTTCACTTTCATTCGATATTTAGACATCTTCCATGTGCCAGTCTATGCACTCACTAAGACCGTAGAAAAATTGCTCTCCACCATAGAGTATTAACATCTTTCTTATTGTTCATGAGTCTCCCAGGTCTCTTATACGTCATTTAGGACCGTATTCAAGATATGTAAAGACTCTGTTGGGTACTATTGGGTGGTATACATACACCAGATTTAAACGGAAAATTGCCAATACTTTACCGCAGAACTGTTGTAAACAACTCCGATTATGACTATACCAACTTTTCAGGCAACAGTCCGCCCACTTCAACTAGTTTTTATTCTTCTGCAGGGGAAACAGACAAAAGTTAACCAACCTTGATGGTATGGTAAAAAGGGTAGCAAATCCATCCTAATTGAGGATGAAAATAGCATCTTCCTTCTGCCTGCGGTCGAAATACTCTAACAATCACATCAGAAAAACTTATAATACATCAAAATCAGAGTGGGTTCAATTGGCCCCTGGGGAGACAAATATGTGGGAGTTGAATTCACAATTATAGTGGATGTGGTCTACTGAAATATGAGCTATGACACTTTGGACAAAAAAAAGGGGAGGTTTTCAAGAATGAATTATCTACATCAACCAAGTTATAAATGAAACTTGAGTAGTTTGACTAGTCCTACATCCGTACAATGGGATAAGATACGGTTCCAAAAAGTGGCATGAATTACCGAAAGAAAAAAAAAGTTTTGAGCAGTACGATGACTACATACAACGATGCTATGCTAATGATCTCATTTCTAAAAATTAAGAAAATTGCCAACATAGTCAATGCCTGCCACAAAAAATGTCTAATAAAATGAGTTGGACTTTTTGTTTACCTTGATCAAATTTAGAAATTCGGCTCGTGTCTTATTTTTGGTTCGAAAGCAACCAAGCATTGAACTTGTAACTGTCAATGCACTCGGTTTTTGAACTCCTCTCATCGTCATACACATATGTGTACATTCCATCACGACTGCAACACCTCGAGGTTGAATAGCTTCTTGTACGGTGACTGCGATTTGTTTAGTAAGTCGCTCTTGAACTTGAAGACGTCGACTAAAAGTTTCCGCTATCCTAGCTAACTTGCTCAATCCTAAAACTTGCTGATTAGGAACGTAACCAATGGAGACTTTTCCAGTAAAAGGGACTAAGTGATGTTCACAAAGACTGAAGACTTCAATATCTTTAACTATTACCATCTCTTCGTGATCTTCATTGAATACAGCGGAACCAATGACATCCGGAAGCCTTTCCTCATAACCCTTCGTCATCCAAAGTAACGCTTTTGCGTAGCGTTCTGGAGTTTTAAGAAGTCCTTCACGATCGGGATCTTCGCCAATGCACTCTAGAATCTCCTTAACAGCTGCAGCTAATCGACTGACCCGGCTATTCCCGTTTGGAGCTTCAAGAGTTTTCTTGACAATTAAGGACCCGGTCATTGAAGGATTCTCGGTAAAGTCTAACTCCCTACTTGTATCCTCCTTCGGCTCACCAACCTGCGGAAGCTCTAAATTATGATTAAAGGGATTTTGTGACTGAAAGAAAGGTGAATGACATTGTGATTGGCTGATGCCGTTTTCGGCTAGACGAGCAAGTGTTCCTTTGCCTGGCCATCCTAATCCGTGCTCTTCGAGGGATGGAATTGGTGAGGGAATTGGTGTACCGTCGGCACTGACCGCAACGCTGAACGGAATGAAAGTTGTCCGAGAGGCAACTAAGTTTGATTGAGTCGAAGTCGTCGATTGACTACGACGGCGAGAAGCAGTTGGAGGCCGGTCTTCTACTTCTATCTCGGCGTGAACTTCCAAAGATTCTGAAGCCATTGATTGAAATGATGCGAGAAAAAAAATTATGTCGGGGTTGGTAGCTAAGTGGTATCACCGGGGGCAAGGCCAAGTCACTTTAGTGAATGTACCGGCCCCGTGAGATCACTTCACTAGGCTCTCACAGTGTTTGAATTGTGACATTGAGTCACATTCACTTATGTGACATTGTGTCACATGGTCGGTACTGGTCCGTCACTAGACTCACGCCTTGACCGATTCAATACAGTAGAGTGATCAAGGTTGTGTCCCATGTCAACTAGGGTTTTGTCCCTCGACATTGCAGTTATTTTTTTTAACTATAACGAAACCTCCCTCAGGTTTCTTCCCAGGTACCACTTAAGTATGCCTGGGTTTTGTTGTGGCCAAAACCATGCAAGCTCAATAAGGCTTAGATTACACTCGGCTCCAAGTCTATGGATTTGCCCGGGTGTGGATATAACTACATATATGTAG
>MU167448.1:35629-58767 GCA_015951145.1 Cronartium quercuum f. sp. fusiforme G11
CAACCAACCATCCTTGCACTTTCAAGTGAGAGTCCAGCCAACTGAAGCTAGTACCTCACAGTATAACCATAGATACTTGTATATAATATATGTAAATACAATTAACAATAATAGTAGATGAACACTTCATTTAATAAGACCTTTCTGCATTGAAATACTATATTTCTTTTAGTTGCTATTTGTTTTGTGTCTCCTAGCAAATAAGCAACAGCTTATAATGAGAGAAAGTTGATATACACAGACTCCAGTTATTACAGGATATTTTGATTATAAAAACCCCCCTTTTCTTTTTTCCTTCTTCTCTCTCTTTATTTCTTAAGGACATCCACCTACCTTGTTATTCTCTTTACCTTCAAACAGTTCTTTTTTTTGGGGGTCTAGTATCTTTCACATCTCAATATACCATTCCCAGTTCCATACTTTTGGATGAAGATAAACTACAAGCTATAATGACCATAGCTTTCCAAACACATTCTACTTCTTTTCCCAAATCTGCACCTTTTAAGAAGGCCATTATCAAATGCATCAACATCACTGCCAAGATATTTGTATTGGATGGGCCTATCCGATGTTCTATCACCCCGAGATATGTGATGCAGTGTCAGTAGGATTAGGTGCGATGGAATTACTATCGGTATCTAATGCTCTGACACCATATTGCAGTGTAATTCCATCACACCTAATCCTACTGACACTGCATCGCATATCTTGGGGTGATAGAACATCGGATAGGCCCATCCGATACAAATATCTTGGCAGTGCATCACCATTAATGAGTTTTTCCATTCTGATGCTTTGAGTACAATTATTGAAGCACCCATCAAATCTCATCTCAAAGAAGTCTCTAATGTTCTTAGGGATCAACAAGTCCTTTTTTTTGACAGTGTCAGCCCTGCGTACTGCTGAGAAGTCCCACAGGCTTTCACAAGACAAATACATGTATCTTGACCAAGAGGAATTGGTGTAAGTGTAACACATGTATTACAGGTGTAACAAGTATTATACATATGTCAAAACATAGTGTAAACTATGTATCACATATGTAATAAGTAGTGTAACAGTTAAGCCACACCTAAGGCTCAGTATCAAGAGTCACATGTGTAAACAGAATAATGATACAGGACATGAAACAGATTCATGCACAAGCATATCATGTTGGGATAGTACACCAGGTGGCTATAAGCATGGTTGCCTATATGCTTGTACTCTAACAGTCTGACTCATGTCTGAGATGCGTACCAGGTGGAAGGTGCTTCTTTTCCTCACCTTTCCATCTGGGTAATTACTCGTACGCATCTCAGTCTGCACCTGTTCATCATATCACCCCTGTTTCAACCCCTTTTTTCAAATGCAACTCCTCTAGAGAGGGAAGTGGCTGGGCCCAGAGTATATAAAGTTCCCTCCCAGCTCCTGGACTCAGTCCCATTTCCTTACTTTTTACCACCAACACCTAAACTGAACACCAGCATAACTTGAGGATTATTCTCAAGGAAATCGACTCAAAAGTGCATTGTTTATAAGGTGAAAAGTATTAAAAGGCCAACCTTGAAGGACTGGTAGTCCTTGTCAGCCCTGAGGATTGCATAGCAGTCTACAGACTGAAACCAGGTAGGCACACACATGGTGACCAAGAAGAATAAGTGTAATAAGTAATGTACACATGTAGGAACATAGTGTAATATTACATATGTAATGGTAGTGTAACATATGTAATGAGCAGTTTAACAATTAGTTCACACCTCAGGCTCAGTTCAAGAGTCATAAGCATAGTCTTCTTATGACAGGAGCCAATTAGCAGGCCCTGCCACTAGGGTAACAAAACCACAGACTGGCTCAGATGGCCATGTAATAGCATGAGCTGGAACCACAAGCCAGCGCATATCCTAAGAGTGAGGAGGAGGGAGCCTGAAAGGTATATAAACCCTCCTTTCCTGCTCAGCAGTGAGCTCCTCTCCTCATCTTTTACCACACACACCAAAATAGAACCACTAGCACAAACATTGAGGATAACTTATATAAACAAGTATCTGCTCAATAGTGCAAGGTTCAACAGGTGTAAGTAAAAGAAAGGTCAATCTGCTATTTGATAAGGTTAGGCTGACCTTCACCCCCAGGATCCCTTGACTGTGAAGACTCACCAAGGGCTAGAGACAAAGAATACCAATACAGGAAGGAGCAAGAGCTGTCACCTTCAGCTGGGGCTGTCTTTTTTAGAGTTGGCTCTTGCAGATAACTGATTTGCCCAGTTATAAGACAAGGCACTCTGACAAGGGAGGACACCCTTGTAAATCAACTGGAGTCTTAATAAATCCTCTTATTAGAAGTCAACTAGCTGTAGTCTGTACTTGGTGGTACCAGTACAGACTTGCCTGTTATTCACTTTGAGCCTGAAGCCCAATCCAGCTTCAGCTCCTGCTTGAAATATCCAGGTGGGCTGCCACACAGAAGCATCCTCCTGACAGTCCTAATAAAGTTATGAGGTGCTATGGAAAGGAATTATGGAAAATCCTGCTCACAGTCCAGGCACTTGTGAACAGATGAATCACTTCTGTGATGAATGGATTGAAAAAAGACACAAAGAACAAACTTGTTGGCTTCTTTATGATTAGATTCCTTAATTACAACTAGAACAGAGACAAGGACACAGTCAGCTCTCTCTATATATTTTGTTCTGTCTTACAAACTCAAGTTCAGGCATACAAAGACAACATCAACATGACATAGAGGAAGAAAGAAATGAGATCTCTTCTGATCTGATCAGGTCCTGAGGGTGATCAGTGTGTTGTGCTGAATGAAATGCATACATAATGCACTGCCAAGAAAATTGCATCACATAGAGGCATGCTATGTCACATAGCAGGCCAAGATGCGATGCAATAGGTCTATTTTCCAAGGTCTTGAAAAATGGTCCATAGTATCACATGAAGACATGCTATGTTACATAGCAAGCTTCCATGCGATGAAAAAATGTTGGCAGTGAGTGTGGGTTGTTGTAAGCAAATTCTACAAGGGGTAGTAATGACACCCAATTATCCTGTTTGTAGTTTGTAAGATGTCTCAGGTACATTTCAATCACCTTGATCACTGTTTTGGATTGTCCATCAGTTTGTGGGTGGAATGCCATCCATACCTTTCCCATGATACCCATTGTTTAAATCATTCCTCTATCTGAGACTACTGTTGATGGTGTTCCATGTAGTTTCCACACATTCTTAATCATCAGTTGTGCCAGTCTGCTGGAGTCCATTATTGCATTCCATGGGATAAAGTGACCACCCATCTTTGTGAGGTGCTCAACTACTGTTGATAACACTACAAAAGTTTTCCTTTTTTTCTAGGGGAAAAAGTTTGACCTTATGGCCAAGAAGTCTTCTCTATCTGGCCCACCAATAATTCATAAGGTCAAAATTTTTCCCCTAGGAAAAATGGAAAACTTTTGTAGTGTAATGCTATCATACCCATATCTGACAGTGGTAGTCCCATAATTAAATCATAAGAAGTATTGATCCACAGTTCTCTCAGTATCAGTAGTGGATTAAGTTGCTCTTATGGCTTCAAATTGGTACTCTTTATGCATTGGCACAAGTCACGTCCTTCTACATACTTTTTTACATAAGCTTTGAAGCAATGGCCAATGATATTGACATGCTATGAGAGCTAATGTTCTGGTCCTCCCTAGATGACCTGCTGTGGGGGATCCAAAAGGCTAGCAGAACCTGAGTAGGTAAAAGGAATGCTAGACTAAAAGACTAATAAATTACTATGGAGCTAACTAAAAAAAACAGAAATGACAATAAAAGAAAAGTTCAATAAAAAACTTTCAAAGGGGGCTCTAATATAAAACATGCCAGTGCTAATTCATTATTAGTGGGCTCATTGAGTTCCTTTTTGGTGTGGGGCTGTTCTAATAGGGGCCTTCCAGTCATGTTCTCCTTTTGTGATTCTGCTAAGATAATGGAAACAGATCCACACTGCAGGGGCTTAATAGAGTCCTTTATGTCTCTGGCCCTGTTGTCATATATCCACTTCCCCTCCTCTGTCCTCTCTGAATGTAGTGGCTTCTTTCAGATATCAAGGTGCAGTGCAATTTTCCTCTTTCCAAGTCATTGTTTCCCAATCAATCTCATTTCCATACTATCAAAACCATGGCATTCCCAATATATAGTCATAAAAATCCTTGATCTGGGTCACTAAAAAATTGGATTGTTCATTTTCCCCATGCAGCTCCATTGAATTCCTTTGTAACTAAGTTTGTTCTACCATTGAATCCTGATACAGGATGTGTAACAGGCAGGGGTGAGGTTACTCAGGGTTTTATTTGCTGCAAAGGTCTCACCCATAAACCTTGTGAGTAGCTCCACAGTCATCTAGGACCTTACCTTGGTGTTTTCTGTCTTGTAGGGGGTTGTGGATTGGTACTGTTATGAACAGGCATGGGTCTGCTTGATTTAATGCACTGCTACTACCTACTCAATTTCCTACATGGTTGCTCAATGTGCCACTTTTTGACATTTCCACCTCCAACACCCTAGTCTCTACCCTTCCTTTACCTTTTCCTTTACTCCTATAATCCACTACTCTGTGTCTTCCTTTTCCACACTCAAAGCGGAGTCCAGCATCCTTCCATCTTATGTACTTGTTGTTTGAGATTGCAAAGCATGAGAGGCCTACTGTGTCAATGTCCATTGCATTTGGCACGGGTCAGCATTTGCAATGTCAAAGCTCCCATAGGTGTTGCCAACACCACCTGGGATGTCTCAGTTCCCCATGTGGGGTGGAGCTTTCCAGTGCGATGGCCATCTCTGTGATCTCTTTGAGTTGGCTAAAACTTATTCTGGACCATGTGCGCCGAAAACAGCCCTTGCTCAAACTGTAATGAGTGTCAAAGTGTCCCAGCCAGTTTGGGATGCTGAGTGCTTGAAAGTTAGCTGTGTATTCCACTGTGGTCTTGGTCTGGTGAAGGGCTCAGATTGCCAATTTTGCCTATGCCTTTTGTAGTGGGTCAAGAATGTGGCGTTGGAGGATATAATTAACTCCTCCCATGTCATATGGTTGGTGCCATTGAGTGGCGCATTGACAATTGTTTGGGCCTAGTGTCTCCCATCACCAGTGAGGTAGGAGATAGCAAAGGATCATCTGGCATTGTTGTCTACAAATCCTTGATTAGTCATCATGTAAAGCCCTACTTCTTTTACATACCCTCTGCTTTCACACTGACTGTCCCATTGTAGTCCTTGGGTGTAGCTGGGGGTCCTGCTTGTGACAGTTAGGGTCCTGGTGGGGATTGCAGTTGCAGCGAAGTCATTGCAGGGCTGATACCAGTGGGGACTGGTGTTGGCTTATAAGCTGGGCTGCCATGGCGGTTTGTAAATCAGCCAGTTGTGCCTCTGCCGCCTGCCAGCATTGAGTCTCATATTATTGAGCCTTGAGCTAATCTCCTTCATTTACCTGGCGAGTTCCTTTAGTGTCATTGTGGTCATGGATCAGATTACTTCAAAGTCGTACTGGATATACACTGCCAGCATTAATGACACTCCCCCAAAATGCTGTTCAGCAGGGGAAATGTAGTGTTACATACTTTTACATTTATATGTAATGCTCTTCAAAAAAATTCTAGAAAATCAGAGCTGAACAAGGGACATGAGAGAAAGCCTTGGTGAGTTTCTTGGATCTATTGCCAAAGTGTTCGATCTAAAATTAATGTAATATAGAAGAATGTGTAACATATTGTTTTCCTTCTGAGATTCAATTTCCCCCCAGGGACAGTTATTAATGCTGGCAGTGGTACTTGTGAGAGGCTGGTCTGGGATGGCATCATCTCTGTCTTCTGATACCAAAAATGTAGGCATGGTGAGTGAGTGCTGTTTGTTACTCTTTGTCATCAAAGTCCCTCATCTGTTGTATCAGAATTGTGCAAGATGTTGTGACCCCATTGGTGTGATATGAGAGACAAGGGAAATGACACTTAAAGCTTTATTGTTTAAATTACACAATGAGGGAAAAGGCTTTCCTCTCTCCCACCCTCTACAATACCTCGTAATTCTCCAAGCTGTACCATTATAACCTATGGTTTGTAAAATTACAACAAAAGATCTCTTGCATGATCCCTTTCCAAGTTTGATCCTCTCAAATTCTCTGTGAGGTCCTAGCTTCAGTTGGCTGGACTCTCACTTGAAAGGGCAAGGATGGATGGTGGATGAAGTCAAAGACTCAGTGCAATCAAGGATTTCTTCCCCAAATCCTCTAGTGATTCAAAGCCTAGGAGGCAGATGGGCACTGTGAATCCACTGGGTGAGCAGGAGAACCAGCCTGTCTGAAACACAGTGAGGGGCTGAATCCCAATTTTAGGGCTTCACTCAGCAGGCACTAAGACACTTTAGTCTTCTTCCTCAACTAGCTCCCTCTCAAGAACCCTAAAGACAAGAGGGAGGAGCTTCCTAGTATGAGGGGCAGTGAAGATAAGGAATAGTGTGAACCTTGACAATTAAGAAAGAACCAAAAGAAGAGACTAAGAGATCAAGCTTATTTCTTATTAATAGAATAATCACCACACCCAGATCAGGGTGAATGATTCTATGACTATCAGAGAAAAAGAAAGCTCAGGGATCACTTCAATAGTGTCTCAAGCTGTTGAGTTATAAATTCTTAATTAATTGATTCATTATTAGAATTGTCCTCCTGGAGGGAAGACTCTGGGACCTCCTTTTATACCCTCAGTCTTCAATCTTCCTTCACTATAGGCATTTCCCATGTCAAAGGACTAACCTAGCCCTTACTGATTTGTCTTGTAATAAATAATAGCTCTTATTACCAGTTACTCAATTTTCATTTACTCTTCTTCATCTGGTAGATGATACTTGTGTAATGCCATCAGATGGCTTTATATATGCATCTACAGCTCTTGACACTGAGCTTGAGGTGTGGTTCAATTGTTACACTATTCATTACATATGTAATACATATGTTACACTACTCACTCCTATGTAATACATATGTTACACTGCTCCTTATCTGTGTGCATCACCTATTACACATGTAATACCTGTGTTACCCTATGTATTACACCTATTCTTCCTATTAACTATGTATGTACATGACTTCTTTCAGCCTATGGGACTGTCATGCAGTCCTCAGGGCTGACATTCTCTGAGACTTGACAATCTTCAGAAATGTTTTCAGCAAATGATCCAAAAATTTCAGCATCATTTGTTTTTGGACAAAGAAAGTCAAATTCCTCTTGAGGTTTCTGTTCATGGAAGTCAGGTTGAATATTGTTCAAAATTTCAGTATCTAATGTTGACTGTACTTTCAAAGGTTACCATTCTTCAAAAACCTTATGAAGCTGCATGCCCCCATTTTCTTGCAGTCTCATTCTCCACAATTTTTTCTTGAGTGGTTTTAGTTGGCAGTAGTTGAACTCTTGCCCTCCCAATATCAAGTCTATTTGCCCTTCTTTCTGGTGAAGAGAACCATTTTTGGTTGCTTGACAATCAAAGAAAGATGGTTGATGGTTATTTTGCTCAATTTTATTTTAAATTTTCTGATTTCAATCTTTATTTTTGCTTTAATTTTTTTTTTGTAAAACTCTGTTTGTTTTTTTTTTTCAGGGGAGGGGGAGGGTTGAATGCCTTTTTTGAGGGAGGTCCTTTTTGCCAGTGACATTTATGTTTCATTTATTTGTCTTTTGGCAACAGGAAAAAAATGGAGTTGAGCAGCATTCTGCTAATTAAATCCTTACCCAGCTTGAATTGTGATCAAATTTCATTGTGAAAGAGTGTCATTCAACATGGTTATGATAGGGTTTCATGATCACACTGTGTGTAATATGGGAAGTATTGGTTGACTTTCAGACAGGATTCAAAATCTTGCACAATACTAGTCTTTAAAATATTCTGTGAGTCATTGGTCATGTCAAAAATGGCCAGTTTACATTTCATCTTTTATCCTCCTTCTCCTTCAGTTTCCATTGGCACCCTTTCAGCTTCTTCATTTTCTTCTCCTGTGATCATTGACTGATCTACAATATTCACTTCACCACCAGGCTTGGGCAGAATTTTGAAGGCTCCACTGGCAACATCAGCTAACTGAAGTTGATGTTCACTAGCAGACATCTTGTCAAACCCTTTCAAAGAAATCCCTCAGACATCATTGCATGACAACCTCATCATTGTCTCCTGGTTGGTTTCAGAGTCTGAGACACCAGAGTAGTCAGGGCATCTACCAACACCATGGAAAACTCTTGAGGTTACGCACAGAGCTTCATCTTCATAAGGTTTTTGTACACTTCAGCATTGTGACAGTTTTGAACTGCAAGAACTTTTCCAGCTGCAGGATTCCCTCTCCCTGGCTGGCACTGGAAGAGAGAAGATCTAGTAATGGGCCAAGGAACTGGTTCATTATGAGTATTTTGGTATTTTCAGTTGCTTACTTGGATATTTGTTAGCTTTGACTGAGAAAGAAAAAGCCATCAGTGCCATGTGTTCTTTGCATGGGACCTACTAGCCAGGCCAATTTGCAGGAAAAAACATTGATAAGGATGAATTGATGAAGCATCTTTGATCACTCTTCTCTGCTTTAGGTTGTCAACATTACATGCAGAAATCAACATCAAGATATGCGGTCTGTGTTCAAAAAATCCAAGCAAATTTTGTGCCTTGGAACACAATTAGCAGGCTGAATTTTTGATTATTGATGGCATGTTTTGAGAGTTGCTCTTGAACATGTGCCAAAGGCCAAGCATCTTTGGCCTGAAGGTAGTTTGCAATGTTGATTTCCTCAAGGGGTATATTCTGATACTCATCTGTTATTGCTGGTCCATTGTCTGTGTGAGTATCTTGCTTCTGTCAGGCAAGATACCTCACTGAAATATTGGAAGTGGTCAGAGGCCAGAAATGAAATAATGGGTTCTTTAACTTTCCCAAATGCTCAGGACTAATCCCCGCAAGCTAGATGGGCACTGGACTTGTCTAGGCTACTAGATATTTGGTAGGTCCAGTGATGACCAATGCAAATCCTTCCTCATTGCACTATCTAGTGGTCAGTCCCAGCCTCAGGTTTTATCCTCAACTTAATATCTCAACTCTTGAGAACCCTTCAGGAAGAGTTGGATAATACATAGTGAGGAAATGTCCTAGCTTTGCACCTGAAATGATCAAATGAAATAAAGTGACTCATGAATACAAAAAGATAAGGGCTTTCTTGAGATGAAAATATATCAACAGGCTACTTTTAGTAGTTAGTGACTAGAAGTTCTCTATAAAGTTGATAGTCTAGAATATCTCTCATAGTTATTCAGACTGTTGAAGGTTATTTTCATGATGATTCAGAGAGAGAAAGTGTCCAAAAAGGTTTGGTCCTCCCTTTATATCTGAGCCTTCACTCTTTGTTCTCTATGAGCATATTTACCCAGTAGAAGGTAGACCCAACTTTGTATATGTAAAACTTTTGGTAATAATGTATTATTGCCATTAATTTTATTGCTATGGGTTACAACAGGTTGTCTCATGTATAGCTCTTGAAACTGAGCTATGAGTTGTTTACACTATAATTTGCAGTTCCATGGTACTTGTTGAGTACTCAGGGGCTGACATCCCCCACCACCTGAGTAGGTCTACAGAGTTCTCGGATTCATCATTTTTGTTGGCTGCTCAAAAAGCTTGTAAGTGGAATTGGGGATTCTTTTGGCTAGAAGCCATTCATCTCCATCAATTTCTTTGTTTCTGGACCTGACCAAATATAATGAAATATCTTTATTGTTCTGGTCTTCAGCTCTTTTTTGTTTCAAGACTTTGAGAAATTGTTTCTCTTCATTAGGTTCAACAGCAGGGGTTGGAACCATCATCCTGTTCTCTGCCCAACTTTGTTAGGGTCTGAGGTGTGGTATTTTTATTAGGGACACTGGAAATAATCTTTCCTATCAAATTCTCCTGTAAGAATAAGCTCTACAGCATTGTTTCCTACTAATTTGGATATAACAAAGGGTCCCACGAAGGGGTCTTTTAGTTTTTTGGGACTGTTGTGACCTGAGGGACATGGTGTAAACCACACCCTATAAGGACATAGGGGAACACCTGAGAGTACTGGTCAGGTAGTTAGTGGTCACAGCAGCCCATGTGTGTTGGGTCCGGATCCATTGGAGCTGGTTGCTGGTTCAAATTTAGCCCTAACCATCTTTTGGACTACAATAGGAACCTCACCAATTGGAAAAATTAATAGTTGATGGTAAAACTTGATCTTCCACTTTGAAATCAGTTTTTTTATGGATTTTATTTCATTGTTCTTTGTTGTATTCAATTGATTTTTTAACACATGTGGATGCAAACCCTCTGGCTTTGCTAAGCATGGATGTGTAACGAAAGAGGTAGGATGAATCTCCACATCTCTGCATTTGGTTTTATCATAACCTTGGATGAAATCTTCTTTCTACTCCAGAAGGGGTTTTCTTGAGTGTGCTGTATGTGCGCTATTGTTATAAACACTTTTGATACTGGGAGTAGTGTTTTCCAACATGCATGTATCAATCTTTCTCTTTGAATTCTACACCACAAACACAATATCCTATCATGTTTGAAGACATGATAGGATATTGTGTTTGAATCATTCCCTCAGCCAGGCCATCTGTCTGTGGATGATCGGCTGTTACCAGTGTGCTAATTTGGTACCTATGAGCTTCATAAGTCCTTCCTAAGAGGCAGATGCAAATTTAGGGTCTTTATCACTGATAACAATTCTGGGAAGGCCTACATCACTAATTAACCTTTCGCAGAAGAGAAGTGATATGGCTGGTGATTCTTTGTAACATGGGAAAAATGTAGCTCCTCCTACTAAACATTCCACTGTCTCTAGACAATAATTGAAGTTCCCTATATACCTGCAGGTGGTAGTCCTGTTACAAAATCCACATTAATGGGTTCCCAAGGATAAGTAAGCTCTCCATTTCTTTGTAACAGTTCAAGTCTTTTACCAGCAGCTTTGTTAGCTTTTTGACATCTGTCACAACTGGCAACATAGAGTTCTGTATCCAATTTCCAACCTTTCCACCAGGCTGTAGTGCTACATAATGTTCTATCTACTAAAAGATGTCCAGACATGAAGTCACCATGCCATATATTCAAGTTTTGTTTGATGTGTTCTTTGGATTGTGATACACAATTAGCTGTGTGTTTTTCTTTATAATAAGTAAACCATTTAGGAGGGAAAAGTTTCCTGCATAGTATTCTTTCCTCCAGGGGGATTCTGATGTAGGTGATAACCTGAAGTCTACTTTCTCTTGAGAAAGAATTTTTAATAATTTAGTAAGGTTGAGCTCATTGGAATAGCTCTTTTGTATGTCATCATAGAATTCATCATTCAATTCTGCCATACTGATTCCCATGACAGAAACATCTCTTTCTGTCACCTCAGGGTCCCACAAGATTGGTGTTGTTGTTTGGTAGTGCCATTCTACTCAAGCCATATCATGCATTTTACCAGGTCTGTGAGTAATAGTCATACAGGGCCTATATTCTTTTCAAATTATGCTTCATCCAGGTAATAATAGAATTTATCCAAAGTCCATACCAGTTGAAGAGCTTCAGCTGGTGATCCATACCTCGTTCCACTGTCTTTCAATTGTCTGGAAATGAAAACAAGAACTTTTTCTGTGGGTTTATCATTTACAATCTGGACTTGGTGGAGTGCTGCTCCTAGTCCTTCAAAGGAGGCATTTACATACAATTTGGCTGGTTTGGTGAAGTCAAGTTGAAACAGAAAAGAGGCTGTTGTTAGCATATGTTTAAGTTTTTCCCAGGCTGCTACCCTTTTTTTTAATGATTTCACAACTGTCCCTTTTGTTTGGAGTTTGTACAGGCCTGCTGCAACTTTCCTGTAGTCTTAGCTCCTATTGTTGTGATTCATGTCCACTTTCAGGTGTTGATTTTTGAAGTACTTCTGCAACTCTGTTTCTGGTCAACTGCTATCCATAATCCTGAGACTATGTGCCCTAATGCCCTGACTTCATCAAATTCAAACTTGCACTTCTTGAGTGAAATTGTCATACCCATATGTTGGGTTCTTTATGACAATCTAGTGCTATTTCAGGCTATGTCCATTAAAACTGTCGCAGGCCCTTCCTTATAAACAACTGCAAGTGGGTCTTCAGAAGACACATATCTGGCTGTCCATTCTATGGGGATGTATGCTTGAAGCTGGAAATGGTTCCAAGTTCAAATTAGGGGATTGTCTGTTTATACCAGAAATATCAAGGAACCTAAAATCGCTGGTGGAGCACTCATCATTGGATCTTCTTCAAGCCTTGCAGCCTCATCTCCCGCTTGTATCCCTATTCCAGATCAGATCAGGCTACCTTCACCTGAGCCTGGGTTTCCTTTGCTCATGTTCTTCAGTCAGAATACTATTGGACACTGGGAAGGTCAACATGCTGATTCAAGTTGTGCAAGTTTTGCTGTGTCTGCTGCTAACAGTGTATTGTGCTCAGTAAGTCTGTGGGTTTTTGATGCTCAGAGCTGACATATATGATGGAAGGTTATTTAGACTTGGTGAGACCAAAGGTTTCTTCCCCAAGTCCTCCTAGTGATACAAGACTAGGAGAAAAATGGGCATGTGAGCCACTGGGGGAGAAGGATAACCAGCTTGGTCTGAGGCACAGTGAGATGGAGGAATACCAATTTGGGGCTTCACTCAGGGGGCACTAGACACTTTGGTCTTCTTCCTCAACTAGCTCCCTTTCAAGAACCCCAAAGACAAAAGGGAGGAGCTTCCTAGTGTAGGGGAAATGAAGACAAAGTAGTCTAAACCTTGAAAGTTAAGAAAGGGTCCAAGAAGAGACAAAGAGCTCGAGCTATTCATAGAAATTCTAATTGATAGAATAATCGCCACACCCAGGGTAAGGTGAACAATCCTCTGACTATCTTAGAAAAAAAAAAGCTCAGGGAGCACTTTGATAGTGTCTCAAGCTGTTGAGGTGTGTAATTCTTAATTGATGGTTAAGATTCTCCTCCTGGAGGGGAAACTTGGGGACCACCTTTTATACCCTGAGTCTTCAATCTTCCTTTATATAGGCATATCCCATGTCAAGGGGCTAACCTAGCCTCTGCGGATTTATCCTGTAATGAAGATATCATTTACACTTCTTTATCTGGTGGTGATACCTGTGTAATGCCATCAAGTGGCTGTATATATGTATCTACAGCTCTTGACACTGAGCCTGAGGTGTGGTTTAAGTGTCACACTGCTCATTACATATATAATACATATGTTACACTACTCAATGTGTATGTAGTACATATTCACACCACTCATTACATGTACATCAATTATTACCCTGGTAATACATATGTTATAATAGGTATCACACCTATTCCTCCTAGTTCAATATTTTGTATAACACTGCCAAGATATTTGTATCGGATGGGCCTATCCGATGTTCTATCACCCCGAGATATGCGATGCAGTGTCAGTAGGATTAGGTGCGATGGAATTACACTGCAATATGGTGTCAGAGCATTAGATAGCGATAGTAATTCCATCGCACCTAATCCTACTGACACTGCATCGCATATCTTGGGGTGATAGAACATCGGATAGGCCCATCCGATACAAATATCTTGGCAGTGTAAGTATCTTCTTTCAGTCAGTGTGACTGTCATGCAGTCCTCAGGGCTGACAACCTTTCTGTTGCCTCAATGTACGTTGAGTTGGGTAAACCGTAGTGAATCAACTTTAGAGTTGGTTGGCTCATTTGGTCAACCAACTCCAAAGTTGATTCAGTTATGTTGGCCTCAGCCTCCTCTTCCAGACTTATCTATCAGGCCAGCTTATTTTTGCTACTTGACATCCATGGCTTATCATGTCTTCTTATCCAAGAACATTGACATGACTATCATATAGGTCAGTGGGGAAGGCTTCCTTGATCCCAAAAACCTGATAAATCCCCCATCTTCATTTACCACTTCATGAAAGAAATAACACATAGTATTCAAATCAGCCTACCCCTCCTAAACTCCATAAATTATTAGTGGAGTTGTCTCTTTCAATTCTGGAAGTCTCTTGTTGTTATCACCACCTTTTTTTTGGTTATTTGATTGATTGCTCCATTGGTTTAAAGCCCCAGATCTCAACCCATGTCCAATCCTTCTAAAAGTTTGAGATATCCATCCTCTAGCAGTAAAACAAGAGTTGATAGGATGTGTTGACCTTTTTATATGTTATAGGCATGTTTCTGGATCATGTATTAACTGCTTGAATACTCTTCTGTCTCTATCCTTGACCTAGGTTAATCAATCCTTGCTCCACTGATTTAGTGTTTGCTTAATTCTCACCTAGAGTGATCGGCACAAGCTATAAGAGTCAGTATAGAGAATTCAATCAATCTTGATTTCAGCTGTCAAAGCCTGATATGTATTAAAAAAAATGCTTGATCAACTAATTAAGTTTGTAAACATATTCACCTAGATAGCTATTCCTTAGTTGCTAGCCCTAGATTTTTTGGTTATGCACTCTTTCTTCTAGAGCTAGGCTGACATTCAATGTCACAAACACCAGGACTGAAGAACAAATAGGCCTGAATAAAGCACACAAAAATAATCCCTCACATGATGCAATTCCAAAATACATCTGTTGTCAACTTTCTAACATCATTGGACTACCTGGTTTGTTTCATAGAACCTACTGTGACCACCCCACCACCTAATAAGCTAAAAGGTAAAAGTTGTAGACCACACTCATACAAACATATTGAGCGTAGTGTAAGACCTTGTAAACTGACCGAAAAAGCCTTATACATCAACAATCCTGAGTAGTTAAAGCTATGGTATACTATTGTATAAGGATTAATTTTTACTCCACTTATAACACTGCTTCTGTGTATTGATATAAGCTGTTTGTTATATGATCTTGTACACTTTCTATTTTGTAACTTATAGGCTATCTTCACTAATTAAAAAGTTGGATTTTTCCATAGGCCCCCAAAAAAAACTGATCATTTGTGGTTTTCTGCTATATTCTGATTGATTAGTAATGATGTTCTGCTAATGTGTGTATGTATAATAAACTACCTCCTCACCCCAATTTGGTGCACCACAATCTTCACAATGATGATATGAAGTTGGATCTCTTAAAGCTAATAAACATTGGATATTTGATTTTCCCTCTCTTACCTTGGAACAAATCTCAATTAGTGACTTTCTTGTTGTTATTTTGAAACTCTGGTTTGATCTCTGAAAAAGTGATGTTTCTTTTTTTCAAAGATGAATAGATAAAAAACTATTTGCTTTGGGGATGAATACAAAGCAAAATGCACTTACCATTCAATCTGTTTATTTTACAAAATAGTAACAGGTTAATTGATTGGTTTCAAATATGACATGTATTGGAGCACAGTCTTTTTTTTCAATCAATCGGCTTTTTGAAAGAGATAATATATGTTTTGATGGTGAGACATTTCAGTGTTGTTTCATAGGTCAGCCAATACAGATTCACTACAATTGTCCCTTGGATTAGATCTTCTTCCAGCACCTAGCTCTAAAAGAAGGGTGTAACCACCAAATCTAGACCTGGCTACTAAGGTATAGCATTTTAGGGGAATATGTTCACAAAAATTTGTAGCTAAGCCTTATCTGAATATATCAGGCTTGGACAGGAATTGAAAAGTATTCAATTTCTCTTCACTGACTCTATAGGCTGTGGCAATCACTCTAGGTGAGATTTGAGAAAACACCAAATAAAGTGCATCTAGCTCTAAGGAAAGGGTGCAACAAAAGCTAGAGCTAGCTACTAAAGAATAGCTGTCTAGGTGAATGTGTTCACTAGCTATTGTCAAGCCTTATCTGAATATATCAGGCTTTGACAGGAACCAGGAATTGTGAAATTTCTCTTCACTGACTCTGATTGGTTATGGCAATCACTCTAGGTGAAGTTCAAGCAAAAACCAAAATCAGTGCAGCAGGGATTGATTAACCCAAAATGGAAAATAGAGATAGAGTGCTCAAGCAGTTAGTACTTGATCCAGAAACACACCTGTATCATATTAAGCTAACAACTTCTACTGACTTTTGCTTCTAGAGGGTGGATTTGTCAAAATTTAAGAGGAATTTGGATATGGGTAGAGATCTAAAGATTTAAGCCAATCAAGAAATTGATCAAAACTCTAAAAAGAAAGGATGATCATGAAATAAGACTTCCAGAAATGAAACAGATAACTCTACCAATAATCCTTGGAATATAAGTGGGGTATGTTTAAATAGTATGTGAGTAAGTTATCTCTTTGGTGGTAAGTAATGACGATAAAGGCATTAATTACAGGGGAACTAGGGAATGAGTAAAAGAGTGTCTAGAACACATGGTATCATCATTACAGTACAAATAAGTAAACAATGACAGATTAGTAAGAGCACAAGTACCCATGGGAGGTAATACACTAAGAGCAAGATGAAAGCAAAGTGGATTTTGGGGTCTGGGTGTCCTCCAATGTTGTACAGAAAGAGAGAGAGAGTTCTGTGGGTGTAAGATTGTGTAACCTTACAGCCACAGCTCTGTGGCACCTAAGTGTACTTACCACTCACAGATGATCAGATGGTTTTATATTCCTAGTTTGGGTGTAAAACTGGAATTGTTGATTTGGTTAAGCATACAAATTGGATCAGCAAGCTTCCAGTAGCTTATTCAGTCCTCTTAGTCACTTATTAGTTTAGTTCTTAATATTGATCTGTCTTGTTAGTTTGACTGTTTTGAAATAAAGGTAGTTGAAAGTTGAGTAGTCATCATCAGCTCAGTCAGTGTTGTGTGTGTTTGTTTGTTTGTGTTCTTTCAAAGTCTCCATTAGGAGCACTAAAAATTCTTCCAATGAGAGTACCAAGTCTCCATCAGGTGCACCAATGTTCAAGCCTCTTTTACAATAAAAGTACCTCAACCTCAAAGTCCTACCTGATTCAGTGCAATCTTCCTGTTACCCAAATTTATCCTCTCAATAACCATGCTGGGCAAATCACGGTCATGAAGTGCATCCAGGTTGTGCAGTTCTGAGAATGCATGTCAATATTTGGTGCACCTGTCATCAGTACAGGATATCTCATTGTGTGAACACTGTGTATCAGTCACACCACCAACACACCTACAGATGCATACTGAAGTTTTTGTAGACCTACACACTGTGACTTGAGTGGACAAATTCAAGGCAAGTGTCCCATGTGTATAATTAAAGACATCAAGTGAAAATTGAGGTTTTTCAGGTTATGATGGCTTTAAGCCAGAATAAAGGCTGATTTGGACTTTCCTGACACTGCTACCAGATATGCATGTTACTGGTATGAGTAGTAATGGTATGGTCCATGAAAACATGTCATGTAAGTGTGACATGACCCAGAGTCCAAGGATTTTTTCTGTTTATTACAGGACTGTGCAACCTGTATCCACTTCATGACCCCAAGTTGCCTGGTGTGAACCCTACCCACCCTCATGTCTCAACTACTTCAACCAATATAGTTAGCACTCTTTGATTATCATTCTTGTTTATATCAAAACCTTTTTTTTGAATTTGTAGTCATTAAAGCCCAGCTTATTTTAAAGGGGGCTGGTTAACCCATCTCAGATTACTTATCCTTTTAATCTGTACATATTAGTCTAGTTTTTTTTTCTCTCTCTGCAGTTTCTGCTAGCTTTCAGCTAAGATCCCACACCATTCCCAATGATACTTCAGGAAACATTATGACCCTGAGCATGTATATATCAAAAAAGACCATCCAGCCCAAATCAACCCAATAATTTTCAACTCACAAAACCTAGCAGCGTGCACCATCTCCACTGACAAATTTGAATGCCTAATTGTCAACATTCACAACAAATTTACAACATTTTTAAGCTTCAAAGAATTTGGAATGATAATGAGTTGTACCTTGATACACAAATCCTCCCAGCCATGTGTATCACTGACTAAAACTTGCACTCATGGTCCTGCCAACAGCATCACACACAACAAGAGCTCTGATTTTTTGATGGATTTAATGACCCAAGGAGGGCTTAGTCTGTGTGCAATGCAGGCATATCAACATACAGAATTGGTTTGACAACAACCAAAGGCAACACAATCGACTTAGTCTTTGTTAACAATGCACTTGATGACCTCCCACAGATGTGCATCATGAGCAAAGAACATCAGACCACAAAGCCCTAATAACAATATCTCTCACCAGACTCCCCAATCCAGGTACCAACCAAGACAGAAAAGACCAATGTGGAAAAACTGGACCAAAGTAGACAAGACATTGAAACATGAAAAATTCTAGAAATGAAACAGACAACTCTCTACTTCTAATTCCTGGAATATATGTTACTTTACATACTTTGTAAGTTAGTTCTCTGTTGAAGTGGTGAGTGATGATGTGAATTTATCACAAACAAAAGAAGGTTCTTTTATAGATGTTCTAAGTCCTATAAGTGGTCCCAATTCTGTGGTTTAAACTTGATTCTATGGAAAGAACTTTCAAAGTTTTTTGGGTTTCTACTTATTCCTCATGGCTACATAGTGAAACAACTAGTAGAGTTGAACTATCTAGCATCTTTTCACTGATGACAAAAGGTCTTCTACTTGAGGTAATAGAGCAAATGTGAACTGATAGTCTATTTGTGCTCCTGGATGATCAAGTATAGTGATTTAATCATTAAGTTAATAAAAAAAATTGTCAGAGAGATTTAACAGATCAATTCTTTTGTACAGTGTAATTTAGATAGAATTTACTAGTGTCTGGGTAAATGAGCTCATGTGGGAAGCTGTCCAGTGCATTGAATCAATAATTCACATGTCCATTTATCAATGATCTATCAATGTCTATTAATTGCATATCCACTTTTTTTTAAAAATTAAAAAATTCATAGTTTACTCCCCCTGAAGGGTAAACACTGTAAGGAGAACATATATGCCTACAGCAGGTAAGAAGGCTGTAACTGAAGGACTACAAGGGGGCTGCTTTGGTGGGAGCCAAAGCGGTTAGGGTGAGACTATTGGTAATACTACTCAGGCAGTGGTGGGGACAGAGAAAAACCATAGCAGGGGCAAGAATGAGAAAACTTGGCATGTAATGAGGAGGACATAGAGGAAGAGAGTGAGATTGATTTAGGAGGTAACATGGAAAGTGTCCACAGGGGGCTAAGCCAGGTAAACTTCAGCTATCCTTACCCAACTGCTAGTGAGGCTGGTGTTTAGTATGAGGAGTGGCAGGATGACTGCTGAGGTGACCAGGGGGTCAGTAGTGTAGGAGCTGTGAAGGGTATGGTCAGCTTAAATATTCTAGGAATTGATGCCAGTGAGCTGTTTTGAGCTTCTTGATGGTGTTGTGGTATACTCACATGGCTGCAATGTTGTAGTCATCTATAGTTTGCTGAGTGTGATGGTGCTGTATAACCTATGAAGGCCCAGGGCTTTTGCTTTCAGACAGTCAAGCATTTCACTGTTCCACCAACATTTGGTGGACAGCCAGATAGGCTTTCCTGGCAGGGTCTTGTCCAGGGCTTTGACCAGCACAGAGGTGATGGCCTGAGCATGGGCATTGAGTTCCAGCTTGGACATAGCTCCCTTCTCAATGTGTGCAAGGTGCAGGTGAAGGTGATGGCTGAGTAGGGCTTGGAAGGTCCACCACTTGTCCAGGGCCTTCCAGTTGCAGTAAAACTGTAGAGTTGCAACTGGTGCACTTGATGGGATGTGGAGAATGGTCAGTGTGGTGAGCAATAATAGAGTTGTAAGATTTTATATATAAATGAAAACATAGCCTCACATTGGCCTATTTCTCAAATTATATAAGATCATTTATTATATAATTTTGTTTTATTTTTTTACAAACTCACATTTACTAAAATCATAGATTTCATTAATAAGAAAATAAATACAAAGAAAGAAATATAAACACAAGTTACATACAATAATATATATCTAAATATATACATATAAAAGAAGTGAAAATAAAAGACCAAGGCAAAGTATGAGAGATAAAGTATAAAAATAAAGCTTTCTTTTTTTCATTTCACCATCACTAAATTTGCTTTTATGTTTATCAAATATCAAGGGCAACTTAACACCTGAACCCAAAGATGATTTTCTTAAAAATATAAATTTATGATTAAAAGATAAAAAGTAACAAAATGGATATATATACATCAAAGATAATATAGAATAGTTTAGAATTAATAAAGCAATCTGAATAAATAACTGAAGTTGATTTTATAGTAGTAAACTAAAAATAAAATGTTTTTGTTAAAAATAAGGATAATGTTTTAATAAAACAAGAATTTAAATTAACTGAATCAGTGAAACAGATCAATCAGTAACAGTTGGTAGGCTTGGACCAAACCAAATCAGTAAGAAATCAGGTGTAGTGTGGTGAGTACTGTGTGAGTTGGTACAGTAGAGGGTGAGGTGATACAGTAGAGAGTGAGGGGATATGGAAGGGAGGTGAGGTGATATGTAACCAAATGGAGATAATCCTGGTGAAATAAATTAGGTTTCAATTGAAAAAAAAAAAAATCAAACTAAAAGGAAATTAAAATTAAACTTCAATAAACAGTTTGGATCAAGGGGACTAAACCCAAAGTGGAAAAGTAGTGACACATACAGGTTTGAACACTGTGAAAGAAAAGAAAGAAAGCTGGACCTGGAGCTCTAACCACTGCACAAAGGCCTGCTAGAACACTTTGGCAAGTAAATAACACACTATGACTTGCCAACACAGTTTAAATAAAACATGTGAAGAGAAAGGTGGTGTCTCACAAATCAACAGAATAAACAATTCAACTGAGCAAAGGCCTCATTGTAACAAAGGGTTCACATCCCTCTTTTTTTTATTTTTTGTCAGACCTAGGTTTGAAGATATAATCAGGGCTGTTCAGCCAAGAAGAAGAAAACTCATCACATCATCTCATCTTAGGATAAGAATTAGAGTCAGTTTCTTTTCTCTTTATAATAAAGGACTTATATTAGAAAATTTATAGCTCATTCTTCTGCTTGTGTGGTCCAATCATTTTGAACCAGCCTCTTATAGTACAATTAAGGAGACCAGTATTGGCTCTTAGTTTATTACTCTTTATCTGCTTTATTGCCATATTCTACTAAGAATTCTTAAAGAAGGCATCTTTAACCTAGGTTTCATTATGCTAGTCAGGGTTTTAAGATTGTTGGGTTGGTTAATGAACACCCCTCAATTTCTCTTCACTGACTCTTATTGGCCATGGCAATCACTCTTGGTGAGATTTAAGCAAATACTAAATCAGTGCAGTAGGGATTGATTAACCCAGAATGAAAAAAGGAGATAGAGGGTTCAAGCAGTTAGTACTTGATCCAGAAACACACTTATATCATGCAAAAAAAGTTTAACAAATCCTACCAACTCTTGGTTTACTTCTAGAGGGTGGAGTTGTTAAAATTTCAGTGGAATTTAGATATGGGTGGAGGATCTAGGGATTTAAACCAATAAAGAAATCAATCAAATAACTCAAAAAAGAAGGGTTCTCATGAAATGAGACTTCTAGAAATGAAAAAGACAACTCTACTAATAATTTTTGAAATATAAGAGGGGGATGTTGATTTTAAATGCTAACTATGGTACTGCTTTGATGAAGTAGTAAGTGATGAGGGGGAATTGATCAGAAGAAATGGGATGCGCTTTTATAGATGTTCTGAGGCCTAGAGGGTGCTCTCAATTTTGTGTTTTCAGCTTGAATCAATAGAAAGCTCTTGGGAGTTTAGTTGGCTTTTACTTCTTTCTCATGGTTACAATAGCTGTTGATCTACCTTTTTTTTCCAATGTCAAATCGTCTTTTTTCATCTCTAACTCTTTTTCTTTTTCCCAGCATGCTCTCACATCTGTATTTGTCCTCTTTCAAAACTCCAAATACTCCTGTACTATCATTGTACAGCCTAACCAATGATCTGGAAAGAGTCCATGCCAGTATAAGTTTCTTTCAAACTGTGCCCATCCAATCTCACCCCTTAAAACCTAATTGCCACAAGCATGTTAATATTACTTGACAGAAACCAACCTCTTCAAGATCCTTTTTCTCTTTCCCTTGTCAATTGCTCTCTCCTGTAATTGATCAAGGTGAGGATCTTGTGAGTGTTAGGTATAACACTGTTCATTAATTGGATTGATTAGTTCACCTGTCAGTTTATCAATTGTGTGTAAATATCAAATCTACCTGGGGAACTGTGAGAACTTGTGTCAATACTGTAATACAAGTGTTGATAATAAAGCTACAGTACAATTGATCATGTTTCCTCAAAATAACTCATGTATGAATTAGTAGAAATGTCATTATTTCAACTGTAGCTCCAAAACCACACTAGCTACTCCAGTTTGAAGATTTATAGTTGTCATACTCAAGGTACTTGTTTGCATTATAAGTGGATAATTACTACAGTTATTACTTAGCTAAAAAAGACCAAAGATTATTTTATTAGTAAAATCCAGTTCCACAATATTACACTTATTACATGACAGTGACAAGTGTACTGGCTAGTGTAACATATTTACACATGTGTGTTTACAGTATGAATTACAACTCCTTAGTAAAAGGTGTAAAGAGTGACTATATGTTATTTTACACATAGGATTCATTTCTGAAATAATGAAACTCAGTTTTCAAGTACACTAATTTGTCATTAATCTTGAAACTGAGTATGAGTTGTAATTTCCTTGTTAGTCTATGGCATTTTTGATGCTCAGGGCTGACAAGAAGTAACATACTTACATAGTATTTCAATTTACCTACCTCTTTTACAATCCAAGGATTATCAGGAGAGGTGTTGGTTTCGTTTCTAGAAGTCATCTGTTGTGATCACCCTTCTTTCTAAAGTGATTTGATTGATTTACTCTATGGTTTAAAATCCCTAGATCTTTATCCCCATCCAATTTCTTTATCAAATTTTGACAAATCCACCCTCTGCAGGTACAAGAGTCAGTAAGATTTGTTACCTTTATCTATCATCTAAAGGTGTTTGTGGAACTCCCAATGTTTTGAGCAAGGGCAGAGCTTGAGAGGGATGTCAGCCCTGAGGACTGCATGACAGTCCCATAGGCTGAAAGAAGTCATGTACATACATAGTTAATAGGAAGAATAGAGGTAATACATAGGGTAACACAGGTATTACATGTGTAATA
>MU167450.1:0-10064 GCA_015951145.1 Cronartium quercuum f. sp. fusiforme G11
GACACCATATTGCAGTGTAATTCCATCGCACCTAATCCTACTGACACTGCATCGCATATCTCGGGGTGATAGAACATCGGATAGGCCCATCCGATACAAATATCTTGGCAGTGTTAGTTTCTGGCTGATTGTTCCTCCTTCCCCTCTCTCATTCCCTTCAATACAATCTTAAACCCTGTTTACCAGTACTTCCAGTGTTTCAGATGTTCTCAAAGACATTGAGACTGTTTTTGGACCAATCTAGTTTTGGTGGGCTTCTTGCTTTGTTTCTGTTTCTTGCTTGCTCTCCAGCCAATCCCTTCTCCCTTCTTGTAAAGAAGAGGGTCTGAAGGTCTTTGTAGGTCGCATTTGAAAGAAACCTTCCTCCTTTCCGTTTGTTATTCTCCAGCTGTTACTTCCTCTCTCTCCTGTCTTATAGTGTCATCATGCATCTCAGACAAGTGCGAGCTATACACTTGTTACAGTCACAAATTCAAAATGTTCATTTCGACCTAAAATCAACTGCCTGGCTCACTGCAAGGGTGATCAGAAGCTAGCAAGCTGCCTTTTAATAGGCTTCCCTGGCCCTACCGAGTTTCCCTCAATACAAGCCTGAGTAGCCGTGAGCAAGCAGAGTCGAGCCCCGATCGTTCTAGCTGGTGAGCTCAGAGGTTGGTATGAGATCAACCGCATATGAATGTCATGTTGACACGAGGTTGATATGAGGACTTCGACCATCCTCATATGGTCCATCCCTGTTTCCTTTCAGGGACGGTCGACCCGCCATATGTAACAGGGATGTTCTACCCACGTTAAATCTAAGATGAACTTATAGGTTGGGTTCAGGGAGTAAGGTATTTATAAGAGAATCTGATCACGTGAACTTTGTAGAGAAGTTGTAATAGCAAATGCAAAAGAACACTGGTATACTAGTGAGGTAGCTGCTATCCCTGGACCTGGATAACTTGTGAACAGTGAAAGATAACAACGATTGAAATTGTGTCTAGCTGCCCTTCCTCCAAGAAATAGAGACTCTACTGTAAATACTAAAGACTCTACCAACCATCTTCTTCAAGATACAACACAAAGAGAAGAGTTTACAAACGAAAGTAGAGAACCCTGACCGGGTTAGTAAGTCGGAGACCCGTTTAATAAGCCTACGTTAGCAAGGGTCCTTATGTCATCAAGGGTCTTTATGTTATCAAGAGTATGGTCCGAGGATTAGCCTAGTGGCAAGGTCTAAGGGAACCCTGCTACACATAGTTGGTCAAAGACCCGAGGTCGTGGGCAATTGACTGTCTTGGGTCGGTCCAATTGCCCACGTGGTGTATAAAGTTAAGGTTTGGAGGAATGTGAAGTCATCGAGGTTAATCGGAGCCAAATCATGAAGGAAATGACGTCATTGGGGTGATCATGAACCATGACGCCTCGAGTCCGACCGACGGGTACTTTGAGTATCAACAGACACCGATAACAACCAGTCGGGTCGAACATTCCTCAGCGCACCCAATTCCAAACCTGGCCCGAAAAGATGGTGTAAAGAAGGCAAGGAACCTTTGGAAGGCTTCAAAGGCACAGAAGGGAATGGCAAGCAAAAGTGTGAGTCAGCCATTTGATTGATGGTTGAGGCCTAAATCCGCAGAAATGGTCGGATCGAACTTACCAAATGCGTGGTCTTAATCAATTCGGTTCAGCCATCGGTTCCAATTTCGCTACGGGTTAAATCGCGTTGACCATTTATTAGTCCCACCTCTCTACTCTCACCTCTTCGCAATTCTTACTTCTTCCCCTCCCTTTACCATTCCCTTCATCTCTCTCCAAATTGAGACTTACCTCCCTCGCTATTCCTCCTACTGCATATAGCTCAGACTTACAGTAACTGCAGCTTCATCCTTAACCACCTTCTCTGATCATGAGTGGCATTCTGCACAAACCCACGGCTACCGTCAAAAAAGGTTCATACCTTTCATCTCATCCACCTTTGCCAATCGTATTCCGTTGCTTATATCTTTTATCGATCCGATGGATCGTTTACCGTTATACAGGTTCCGGCTCGGCTGATCACGCTGACCAACCTCAGCACAAGGAGACTGACATCCTTATTGATCGTTTCCGTAAGTTGATACCCAGTTTACCACCTGTTGACCACTTTGGGTCTCGAGCATGGTCTCTCACAATGCTCAATCTCAAACCCCTCTCATGATTTCCCTCTCTTCTCTTTCAATCTTTCATCGATCCCTAGTCGAATATAAGAGCATCATCAAAGGCCTCATTGCCTACTATGAGGACATCTCGAAGCTTGAATCTCAGTAAGCTCATCTTCACTCTAACCACTTGCCCCTCATTATCATCCTCACACTGCTTCTCTCTCTCTCCCTCTCTCTCTCATCACTTACAGCATGGCCACTGAGCTCGAGCAAGCCGGTGGTCACCTTCCGGTGCCTCTTCGAGAAGGAAATCAATTCCTTCCCGAGGGCGGATGGCAATCCATCCTCTATGACACCCGAGAGCACACCCGAGCCATCGCCGAACACCACAAGACGTTTGCGCATACCATCTCTTCCACGGTCGTACATGGGCTTTTGAGAACCAAGACTGAGATCAAAAACGTTTGCTATTCTTATCCCTTCCTTATCGGCGTCTTACATCCCTGACGCACACGCTTTTTCATTTATCTAGTTCATTGCTGAGTTGGTGGCCGAGCCCAGCCGGATCGCCACCGAGGTCGGCAAACATCGCGCGGAATCGACCAAGTTGATTTCCCAACTCGCCCTCGGCATCGCTAATGCAAAAAGCAACCCGCACGCGTTGACGTCCAAGGATGATCCAGTGCTCCTTCACCGTCAAGTGGAGACCCAACTCAAAGCTCAACTTGCCGAGGAAAACTTGCTTACGCGCACGGTCATCAGTATGTTCCACCTTCTCTACATATCTCACGTTTTTCTCTCAAAGTAATGATCAAAATATTTACATAACTTTTGTGCGCGGCTGCAGTTTACCAAAAGAAATCGGCCGAACTTGAGAGCCGAATCAACAAGGATATCCAAATAGCGCACAATGAGTTTAACACAGCCCAACTGGCTTCCCAGGATGCCATTTCCCAAGAATGGAAGCTCATTCACAGCGCTACAACGGGTCTTGACCCCGAGCTAGAGTGGAATGAGTTTGCTAAACGTAGCGGCCATTTGATTCCAGAGGACGTCACCATGCGCGACCCTGAAAAAATCACTTTTCCGGGTCAGGACGATGACACGACCAAGCCGGTCAAGATGGGCCTCCTCGAGCGCAAAAAAAGATGTACGTAACATTTCTCTGATTTGCTTGAACAGAGAGAGTGATTACTTTGAGCTAAACACACGAGCTTTTGAATAGACACAAAGCACTACAAGGAAGGCTTTTACGTGCTCACGCCCTCGGGTTACCTCCACGAACATAGATCCTCGGACCCTGCGAAGCACAGCGAGCCAGAGATGTCGATATTCCTGCCCAATTGCGTCCTCGGTGCCACCTCCCCCGAGGGTGCCAAATCCTTCAAGTGGCATGTTGAGGGAAATAAGAAAAACAGTAGTGGTCACCACACTGGTAGCATGTGCAAGGTCAGAAACACACTTCGCATCGGCAAGAAGGATATCGCGTTTAGCTTCAAGGCGCGCACACACGCCGAGATGATGGACTGGTGGAAGCTCATGCAATATCCGGCAAAGGCATCGTGTAAGTTTTCTTCAGATGCAACCCCCTCTTGGCTTTTCTTCGTGAAGTTTGTTGGGATGGGGGCTAACCACAGATTATTTAAGTCACAGCTGCCACTGTGAAATCGAGCTTGCCGGAAGGTGCGGCGGTTGCAGCTGTTAGTACGCTTGGTTTGGCAGCTGACAAATTCACTTCAGATCACCACGAACGGGAAACCGTGACGCACAAAGAATCCACTGAACCTGCAGCTGAGGAGGAGGCGGGTGGTTCTTCTGAGGAAGAGGAGGGGCCGTTGAGCCCAGACGAGATTTTGACCGCACCCACTACTCCGGCTGGGGAACACCTGCACCATGTCGCTGGTCGGGTGGTCGAGGGCGAGCATACGCACGCGGATGTATTGCCTGTCTACAAGGGCACTGGTACGCACGAGAATGCGTTAGCTGACCTCAAGGAAAAGCCGGAGTTACCTGGCGCAGCGCATGAGGTGGCTGTAAGCACTCAATTTCGCCAATTTCTCACCAGGTATCATTCTGACTAACTTTACACCCTCAACCACATAGAGCACGTCACAATAAATCTTTCACTTGCATCCGGATTAGCACGCGCGTTCTATCTGATCAACACCTTTCAGTCTACTCTAATCCAGCCCATATTTTATTTTCACTCTCTCGCATCATCATGGACCTTATCTTGGTGTTTCAGTTCTTTCTCTGTTTCCTTCTCTCTCAAACACAAAAACCCGCACATACGCGCCCAAATGCTTGTACTTTTGCTTCAGTTGTATCGCTAACGAATTAATGACAGTGTTTGGACTGGTTGGTATTGGAGTTAGAAGATTATGTTCAAGTCAATTGCTTATCAAACTATGCATCCTTGCCATATACATAAACTCTAGAGTTTCGGTAGACAATCCTCTCTCCTTCGCCCTACGTTCGGGCAATATGACTGTGTATCAATTGTACGGGGGCCCATTCTTTTGTTACATCTCGCCTCAAGAATGACTCTCCAATCTTGCCACAACAAGCGTTCTAACTCCATGGACGCGTGGCTTATTTGTCATAGTCAGTCCATAGCATATGTCGGGAAGCCTCTGTTACCATAAAATTGGGGGTTCAAACTCTTAGGAAACGGTCTCAAGTTCCATACCTTCCAGCATTGAATGTTTCCTTTCAGAAAGGTGATTTTGACTGATACCAATGTGATCGCGGTATGTTCCGTGTTGCTTGAAGGTTTTTCGAGATCGGGATCCCCACCTGAGACTGTGCCGATTACAGAGCATTGCACGCCAAGTCAAATGATTGCGCATCCGAAAAGCATCATCCGTAGAGTCGATGGTACTAGTCACATGGCATCTAGAGACATGTGAATGCAATGAAAGGTTGAATTGCCTGAGTGTGGCGTTCTGGGGAGGAGTCGTGACAAACACCCTTGTCAGAACAAGGGACACGACGACGACCGAAGAAAATTTAGAGAGACCTATGGGAGGATGAGAGTGAAACTATCTGGTAAGGAAAGAAAAAGAGAACAATTCTTTGTATACACAACTTCTTTAAATAGTGAACCGAATAGAGAAAAACCCTCATATGATGTAACACGATCAACAGCATGAGTAAGCAGGCTTAGGAATCAAAATACGTCATTCACATCATGTCATGCACATAACCATTCTCACAAAACACTCCCTCGTCTCAATTAATGCTCCTCATACTTCCCGAAGAACCATTGCACCTCTGACGTCGAATATGTTAATTTTGAACGAGTGCTCAAGAGATGTATTGAGAATAGCTGATGATAGTGAAACTTTGGCACCTGTCTGCCTGCGCGATGACCAAGACATAGCAAGCAGAGGTAATAGTGCTCAGCACTCAAGATTACCTTTGAAGGAAAAAGTTTCTTCCAACATTTAATATACTCTCATGCTAGGGTTGGTTTGATCTAAGGCTAAAAAAGATTGGGATTCATTTAGGCGTTGCGAATTACCCCACATCCACATTGTCTATCGTTCCCACTTCCAGCGGAGCAGGGAACTCTCAACGACAGGATCGTTAAGAAATTTCAATCGTATCAAAGTGAGCCAGGAGGCAATATTGAATTATGTTTAATTATCCATTACTCATTTGAACAGTGCCAAGGCATCAGGCACCACAATTTCAAAAATGCTTCCTTGAGAGAAAAGCAAAAGCAAGTCAACCTACTCAAAGAAATTGAAAATAAACTGAAGAAATTTGAACACATTTCAGATCAAAAAAAAACACCTCAATCCTAATTATCCTAAGCACAATGCAAGTAATGCCAGAGTTTGCGGATGTAGAAAAATTCCCCTTGAGGAATTTTGAAAATGATGAAGATTACCCTTGCTGAATTATTCAAAGCAGTTGTTTCAACTGCTACTGTTCACGACGCTCCTATCCACACCATAACCGGTAAGATCTTACTTCGACTAAAAGTTCATGTTGTGATGAACTAGGGGGATTTCCTGATCAAACCCAGTCTATTCTTTTTGAGATCCTAGTGTATGACCATCTCAAATCTATAGACCGGATACGTTAACATCAGCATGAAAAAGTATACAAGGTTAAATTCGATGAATGACAATAACAACGTATACAATGAAAGGTTGGAGCCTTGCCTACAGGTGTCCGGTGGAAGCCCCCATATTGGTTGACGCAAACTTTTTTAAATTGTCACATTGACAAACCTCCTTCGACTCAAATATCATCTATGTTTGAGAAGGGAAAAAGCTTTGATGGTTTGATTTGCCAACTATCATATACAGTCAAAATGCCGACGGCAGGGATAAAAAACTGAAGAAGAAGGGAACAATATTAATCTGACGAAAAGCTTTCCGAGCAGATAGGACACCATACTAGCGGACTCTGAAGATTCCCGGGAGCACTTTTTAAATTTGAATGATTCAAGAGTGATTTTGTGGATTCAATATTTTCTTTACAGAAACTTCAATGATAGGTATATCATCAATGAATTTCTCACATCCTCTTTCCTACTTTCTTAAAAAAGCCTTTTGATTTTGGTTCAAAATAGAATGGTCAAGAATCAGAACGATTGAAATGCCCTTTTTACCAGAAAACTTGAGCCCAATGTTGCAAATCACAATGAAAAAAAAAAAAAAAAAAAAAAAAAAAAAAAAAAAAAAAAAAAAAAAACTTACTCTTAATTCAAGGCATATATTATGCTGGACAAACATCAGTGGGAGTCCTGGAAATAATTTCTATCATGCCCAACTTTATGAAAGTAACAATTACAATAGCAGCTTAGTTCAAATTTCTCAAGCCTGTAGTAATGCCGGTGCTGCAACTTCACCTTGAACATTACCAGTTTGTCAGCATCATGCTTTTTAAGGAAAAAAAAAGGGGGGAAATCAATAAACAAAAAACCTTGGCATTCAATTTCACATACTGCTGTGCTTCGTGTCATTTCAAGTATACTGATCGTGTCTCCTTTCCAATAGCCCTGTGTTTCAGCATCACGGAATCAAAAAGGTTAAGTTTGGAATGGTTAGTTGGTGTCTGACTGGGGTCAACAACTGTCTTTTCAAAAAAAATGTCAGCCATTTTCTCTGAATGTGCAAGTCAGAGCACAAGTGACAAGCTTTCTTTCTTCTGTGAATGCACGGATGAAAGGAAGCTTGTCATGTGTGCTCTTCCGCTGTGTATGAACTGGCTGGTAGAAGTGTATGATCCTGCCTAATGTTCGGGTCCTGTACAGTTGCTGTCAGTGGCTGATTGTGGTCGTGTGGGCTGTATGTTTGGGAAAGGTGGGTTGTACAGGTTCAAGAGGCCGACTCAGTGACCACAGGAGTTAGGTGGTCAAAGCTGTCAGATGAGGTATGGAGAGTGCTGGTGGCCTGTTGAAAAATACCACTGGGTGATTTTGACATGAGGGTCCGGTGGTCAGGTAATGTTTTGTGAGGGTCCAAGCAGTAATGTGATTAAAGGAGCAAAAGGGTTGGCCAAGTGCTGATTGTTGAACTTAGCTGCATCCTAAATTTTGCCTGTCCCTGAAACATCTTCATTTCAAAATGAATGACCTGGTTGCAACCACCCAAGACTGTGTGTATGAGCTGTTCCCAGCTTTCAGCATGCAAACTCGTTGCCAGAATGTTTGTATTTCACTGGCCTGTTGCTGTGCAGAAGTGTTTACAATCCCTGTGGCTCATCAACTGATTACTTTGGCAGACAACAACATGATTGTGAGCGCATGGATGAGTATGACCAGTTGGTCATTGAAACTAAGCCATTGTAAGCTTATGAATCTCTCCTTTATCCATCACCAACTCATCAATCCTGATTTTTGGCCTTTGTCACTTGATCCCATCTTGGTGAATCAAGGTGATGGCTTGCCATACACCCAAAAGAAAAAGTGAGTGAGATTTGGGTCATGATCTTTTCTCTTCTATTCCAATGCCCTTATGAGTCTGGGAAAAATCTATTATTTAAAGGGAGTGGCTATATCTTGCCCCTTTACTTGGGTTATATGCTGGCTCTCTCAAGGCATTGGTCCTTGAGCACTACTACTCAAAGCAGAAGCGAGTGTGTTGCCACATATAGTTGGTCATGACACAACTGTGGTTGTGTCAATCTGGCCATTGCTGTCAGGCTAGGGGCATATCGATGTCCACTGTTGGCTCTTTTGGCTGGGAAAAGCTCCATTTAAACTTGAGTCTCCCGCAGGCATGGTGAAGATGGTGCATGGCCACCGGGCCCTAGTGATATACCCCCCAATAGAGTCTGGAGCCAGAACTGAGCTTAACCAAGTGTTGCATAAGCTGATCAACTATGGTGGTCTGCATCACTTATTCCTGTTGCCTCACTTGCCCACTCATTGTGAAAAGCAATAAAATTTGCATAATTGTATATATAGATTTATAAGTTTACTAAACCCATCTCACAACTCACTTAGAATGAAAGTCATCCATTTCTTGATAATTTACAAATATGAACTATATCCTATTTTATAGTTATAGCTATAGTTGTATTAACATTTATATATATATGAGACACACAAACCCACTCAAATTAAATGTTCGCCAAGGCATAGCCCTACACTATTTTATTTCTAAATTCACTTAAAACAATCATATTATTTTTATCTTTATAAACTCACATTCATTACAAAGCTATATATTTCAATAACAAGTGAATAATTACAATTAAATATGATTTAAGTATAAATATATATAAAGGAGTGAAACAAGGAGAAAGAAGGATATTTATTGAGAAAAACACTATTCACATTGAGCAAAAGATAATTAGTGATAATCAGATCTACATCAAAACACGTAAAAGATTAGTTATCATTAGTTAATGAAAACAAACAATATGACTAAAATAATAAAACAATAAAACAGGAGGGCTTACATTAGTAGTAAAAGCGGAGACCTAATGACTGTACCTAGGTCAATAAAATGAATAAATAAATGAGATGAAACGTCGGTATACAGATAACATCGGTCGAAGGTTGCGATCGGATCTAGATGGAAGGTGATGTTGAGGGTGGTGACGGTAGTCAATCGATTACAGAGAACGTGATCGAGTCGGGGGTAGTTGATCGTAGTAGAGGTCGGATCGAAATTCTGGTAGACGTACGTAAGGTGATTGAGGTTGTGATCGAAAGCGCCAAGGCGGTGGTGGCGGTAGCTGTTACACATGGACGTGGTGTAGTGAAGCCAGGTGGAGATAAAATAAAAATAAAAAGTAATTCAAGACGTCACCCAGTCGCACACATGTGTTTGACTATGTACCCAATTGCTCATCAAAAGCTTGAGCTTCAAGGCCAGTCCAATTCCTTGAGTGTTTTCACCACCCCAAATGCTATCTAACAATATCTGATCAAACTTCCTTGCCGAGTTTGGGAACGTCTTAAGGAACCTTGTACATAGTTCTTTCGCTGTGTTCCAATGAGCATTCCAACAAGTGCCTTCTGTATCTCTGGGATTTCAGCAAAAATCTGTCAAACTATGGACCCAGTGTGTGTAAACATATATTAAGCTGCTTGTTGAAAATGAAGCCTCCACACAAAAGTAGCCACAGCAAGTGGTAAGTGTTGAAACTTGTTGCAATGTTGTGGCCAGGACTTTGTTGATTTGGATGGACTGATGACTCCCTGAGTACTGAATTGTAGCTTTCAAAAGTCTGAGTTGCAAACAAGTCAGCAGGTCCGTGATGCAAGTTTGACAGGGCCAGATGGATGAGCATACACCACCAAGAAAATTGCATCGCATAGAGGCATGCTATGTCACATAGCAGGCCAAGATGCGATGCAATAGGTCTATTTTCCAAGGTAGGGACCTTGAAAAATGGTCCATAGTATCACATGAAGACATGCTATGTTACATAGCAAGCTTCCATGCGATGCAAATATCTTGGCAGTGCATT
>MU167450.1:20202-47775 GCA_015951145.1 Cronartium quercuum f. sp. fusiforme G11
AGTTTTTTTTTTTTTTTTTTTTGAAACAGGTTCTCAACAGATGGCTGATAATTTATAAGGTTCACCCCATCATCAAGTAAAAACAACTTACGCCTGATTATCCACCCGTTCTCTCTTCCAAGTCATGACTCTACATACTTTACTTTTACTTACTTATGAAACTGTGTAATAGAAACATCCGCAGGTATAGTACTCACATATGTACAGTACAAATGTGTGTATCTCTTGCTGATTCATCAAACATGGCGTTAAAAGTTAAAACAAGCTCGGAGTACAACTTCCGACGCATTTGATAGGGTTCGGTCGGTCGATCTGCATTGCAGATCAGATCAGATCGACTGTGTTACTGTCCAAAAATGACCGCATCAGCAACAAATTCAGATGGTCGAAGGTTTGACCCAAAGTCCACTCTTGATCATCTTATTAAGTACTTACATATATGAGCCCTACCTACGTAAGTCCGATTGGGGTCTCGAGAAATAATCGAAAGTATGTAAATCTTGGAATCCCTTAAACAGGTTTTAAATTACCATACTTACTGTGTGTACCTAATTACTCCGACCGATTTTCCTTTCATTGAGTTGTTGAGGAGGACCCAAGCTCAGGACATTGTTCCCAAAAGTCAATGATCTATCGAGGTGTTGATATCAAATCGATTGACTGTATTCAAGGACTTTTTAATACAGAGAACAACCACCACCCACCACTTCGGTCCCGGCTCACGAGAAAGCTTGCGCCATGGGTGTGAACTTGCGCCACCTTACTCATCTAATTCTTTGTTTTCTTTCTTTCTTTCTCTTAGTTGCATTGGTACATATGTTTGGAAAAAAAAGACTCATCTGACCCTTACCGTCATGCCGTTAAAAAGTCAATGATCACTACACGTGATGAGCTCAATACGTAGATACGTTCAAGAACAGTATACAGTGCTCTCAGTGCGAACTTCTTCCACATTTCGAACTACATAGTATGTACTTGCCACGGCACACCAGGAGGACCTCGATCGTGTTCATTCGATGGTATAGTATAATTAAAATTATTGACTTACGTAAACGTATACGGGATAACCGTTTCAGAGTTTGATTGAGATTTCGGGTCTGGGACCGAAATCGAGTCCGGTCGAAGTTTTTGTTATAAGTACAAGATGAGGGTGAGATCTTTTGTAGGCGATATCTATTGGACGGATCACGGACCCCGATACATGAAAGGTCTGTATGATCCCATGAGTCTTTGTGAGTGCGTAAGCATCAAGTTTAAACAAATTGCACGCTGAGCATGTGACTACGAGTGTACAACAGACAGAACTCGTTCATCTCTTCATGATCGAATGAAATTTTAAAGCCAGAGTGTCACAAACCTCTATCCGTAAGTTTCATTGACGGGTCAACCTATATATATATATATATATTATATTATATATATATGAGATTCGCCCTAAATTTTGCAATAGAAAAAAAAAAAAAAAAAACTTTGAAATGGGGTTGGAAACCCGTTTGACTTTTTGTAGCCTAGATAACCAATGTGAAAAGTGAAGTAGAATATGTAACAGGCTTGGACGGAAAGGTGATTTGATGGTTGGAATGGTAAAAGTGTTACTTACTGTATATCATTATAGGACAGGCTAAGTAAGTCCAGAATACCCTCAAGGTTACGTAAAAGTTCATATATTCAGTTTGTTAAAATTTAATAAAGACGAGTCCAGATCTGTAAAGTCAATCAATCCATCCATCCATCAGATCGTCTACATACTCAAGTATATATGTACATATCAATTTGACTGACTCCATCGATCGATCACTCCATCAAACCCAAGCTCACGGCTCCATACCGGTCCGACTCCGGGTGAGCCGCCATGGCACCTGTCAAACCGTTGTTGATACACTGCTAAAAGTCACATGATCACAAAATCACATACGGTCCTTCACTGTAGCCAACTTGTACGTCTAACGAGGGACTAGTTTGCATAAACTCAATCACGCTGAATAGGTAAGAAGAAGACTGTGTAAAATATATAAATGATATATAACAAGTCTGTGTGTGGAAGCCACGGTCATAGATAGAAGTGACCGTAAGAGATGATGTGATTGGTTGACCCTGAAAAAAGAGGGGAAAAGAATTTATGAACAGGCTAAGTGAACTGATCTTAACGTGGCACTTTCGACCATCTAATGCTAGAAGGGCGAACCCCCCCTTCGCCAAGACATTTACTGTAGTAGGTCATCAGTCAGAGTGAATGAAGAATTCGATCGTCAGTCAAATGATCCCAAAGTTCTTTCAAGTAAATCTAGATCGGTTCTTGTTCTTGTTCTTGTTCTTGTTGTTGTTGTTGTATCATTTCTCATCTCATGTCTACGAACGAATCAAGTCAAATCCTGATCGAGAAAAAATAGGAAAAGACAAGATTTGTGTTAAGTAGCGATTGAATCGAATTGAACCCTGACTATAAGTAAGTATCATAAGTGTTGGTGTAGTTTAAGTAAATATGTATCTGGTCTGTATTTTGATTACTCTTCCCGATTTTGTCTCTTTTTTGACTCCCTTTCTGTTTCTCGGGCACAGGTTTCCAAAACACCATTTAGATTACTTACTTACCTACCAGACAGACCATTTCCTTCGTGCTACCATACGTAGAGTGTATAGTATGATCGTTCAATTGTACAGTAATAGACTGACTCCTTCGACCGTCGTTTGATGCAGATTTGAGCTTGGGATCGACCCTCTACAAACTGGAAGGGGTGTTTGATAGGAATGAAAGCGTGTCTGGTGGGTTGGAGTTAAGTTGAGTTGGGTTGGGTTGAGTTCTCCTTCTGTTCTGTTCTGCGCTCGGTTGGGTTAGTTTGAGTTGTAAATAGCTCGTCGTCTCTTGGTGGACCCGTTGGTCCTTCCGATCGCCGCTTTCTGACCCACACCCACTTCCTCCCACTCCCACTCCCACTCCCTCTCCCTCTCCCTCTCCCTCTCCCTCTCCCTCTCTCCCTTCTCTTCCTTCTCTCATATACACATCATCAACCTCAACCTCATCATCATCAATCCATTCAAAGCGGATCTAATTTCATCTCAATTGTTTCTTCATCTCTTTTCTTCTTTTCTTTTCTTTTCTTTTCTTCTTTCTTTCTTTTTTTCTTTCTTTCTTTCTTTTCTTGCTTGACTTCTTTTATTCACACTTACTTATTTAGACTTTCATCCTGGTTCGGTTTGATTGACTAGATAGCTTCCCGCAGGTTCATCTTCCTGCTCACTCACTCGCACACACACACACACACACAACCTTCACCTTGACTCCACTCCACGTCAACTCCAACTTCGCTTCTCCATCTTCTCCTCATCCTCATCCCAACTCACTCTCACATCCGTTGCTTGAACTCCTATCACCAAGACTACCAGCCTCTCTATATACACCATACACTTCCTCAGTCATCCTGCTGCTCTGTTCAGCTCAACTCAACTCGTTGTCGATCGCTTCTTACCGAGGGTTTTTTTTTTTCCTTTTTTTTTTCTTTTTTTTTTTTTTTTTTTTTTTTTTTTTTTTTTTTTTTTTTTTTTTTTTTTTTTTTTTTATATACTCTTTCCCGCTTTCAAAATGGCCGGTCCACTCCTCTCGGGTAACCTTTCCTCCCGCGAACATCACTCACATCCAGCCGCATTCCTCAACAACGACCCTGCTCCACCCCCTCTGCCTCGGCCACCCTCTCCGCCAATCGACCAGCCTTTCAACTATCATGCTCTCCAACATCAGCCCTCTCAATCTCTCATCCAACCTCATCATCATCATCATCTGCAGCAGCAGCCTGCCTTGTCCAACCACCATCAACATCACTATCACCGACCTCAGCCGCCGCCGCAATCCCATCCACCCTCAAGGCCGACCCTCCCTGGCATCGCTAGCATCTTAGCCTTTGCCGGCCAAGGTCTGTTTGATGTCCCTCGTCGAAATCCTCCAGCCCGACCCTACCCTAACAGCTTGTTTAGGCTCCTATCCGCATCCCATAGAACATCGATTCGCCCCTCACCCCTCATCGTCAGCCTCAACTCGACCGCCACGGACTCAGTTCCCAGATCCACTCGCGCACGCTTTGCCCTCGCCTGATCATGGTCCGCATCACCCTCAACGGGCGTCAATCGCCATCGATCAAGAGCCATTAAGAGCGCCGCTCAATCGGCGTAGAAGAAGTTCGAGCATGACGATCGTCAATGACGATCTTCGAGCTGAAGCTCCAACCTACCCGCCCGCTCAATCAGCGCAGAATTTTGTGTATGATTACTCGCTTGACGATCTTTCGTTCGTATCTCCGCACGGGCTTACGGTCGCTCATTCCATCATCAGTCGTCCAGAGACGGAGACAGTGCAGTCATCATCAGAAAGGCATGCATATCCACATCTACGCGATCGGCCGTCGGCTTACTACCCCTTGGCTTGGCATCCCGGGCCGGACGACACGCTTCAAAGACGGCATTCTGAACGGCTGCCTTTGGGCCGGCGCGCGAGTCACCATCTCCGTTCCGCCAACAGTCCCTCACACTCTTCGTCAGCTCATCAGTCTTCCTATGCCGAAGATCACTCGCGACAGCCATGGGCGCCGCACTCCACCAACAACAACAACAACAACACTCATCACATGAAGGCACATGAGCGTAGACTGAGCGCAGGCTCAGCCTCATCCTCCTCCTCAGCCTCAGGACCCAACTCCTTATCATCAGCCGCTCACCCTACCTCTCTCTCTACCTCCGCTACCTCTGGCTTTTTCACCTGCTCCCCTGTACAACCTCCCGCACCCACACCAGAGCCAGAAGCATCAAACAGTCTACGGCCAATCATCCTCACCTCACCTTCCCTAATCGGACCTTCATCCAATCGGTACGTGTGTGGAGAACCGGGTTGTGGGAAAACTTTTTCACGACCAAGTAGCCTCAAGATTCACACTTACTCACATACGGGTCAAAAGCCATTCAAGTGTCTTCGTTGTGATCGTGCTTTTTCAGTTCAAAGTAACCTCAAACGCCATCAGAGTATGTCCATCAATTTTTCAAAAAGAAAAAGAAAAATGTATTGGTGTTTACTGATTATATGTGTTCAACAGAGGTACATGAGCGACGGACTGGTAGGGGTAATGGTAGTAGTGTAAGGTTGGGAAGGGAAGCAGGAGTTGGATCTGAAGATGGAGAAGAAAGTGATAGAATGATAGAAGAAGATTAAAAAGAAAAACCTTCTACCTCGAGAAGACCAACAAAACAAAAAAAAGACTTTCACATTCATTCTTTGTTTTTAAACTTTTTTTTTTTTACTTTCTCTGTGTTTGTTTTTGTAGCCTTTTTTTTTTGGGGGGGGGGGGGGGAACTCATAAGGAATTAGTAAGGGAGGGAATGATCAAAAGGATGTTTCAAGCGTTTTTTTCTTAATCATCAATCATCATCATCATCATTTCCGTTAGGGTTTGTTATTGCTGTTTGTGTGTTGTGTGTGTATGTGGGGTTTTCTTTTCTTCATGTGGATCTACTGACCTACCATTACTACTACTACTATGATTACTGCTGCTACTACTACTACTGCGATATTTAATTGGCTTTTCTTTTACATGGCTCTCTTTTTTTAATCTGCTAGGGTACACCGGATCTCTTCTTTTTTTTCCTTTTTTTTTCTGGGTGGAGATGAATTGATGTCAGCCATAGTATATTCTTAGTATCTAGATCATCTCATAGGCTAAAAAGAGGTTATGATACATACAATTGCATATCGGATTTCACTAATATGCGCACCCCCTCCCTCTTTGGTAACCGTCCCGTTCCACTTAACAGCGCATAGGGTACCTCAAGAGCCTGGACCATATTCCAAGTAGCTTACATACCAATAGGTATTTCTAGGAAACCAGTCAAAACCATACCACCTTTCTCACATCAACTTTTTTTTTTTTTTACAATTTATTGAGAAAAAAAAAGAAAGAAACCCTTTTTAGTAAAAAAAAATACATATATACATATATATATGTATCTATTCAAAAATGAAAGAAGAGGAAAAAAATGATTAAATGTACTTTTAAATCAAATGAAGAAGATTTTGATTCTTTTTTCTTTGTTTTTCTTTTTTGTGGAGTTTGATATTGAATTCTGAATAGGTTATGGTTTTCTTGTATTATTATTAGCATATATATATATATAAATATAAACATAAATGTGTGTATATCATAGTATTGAGAAATGGTGAAGAGTATATAAAATTGGTTTTCTTTTTTTTCTATGAACAGGCTGATCAAGATACGTTGATGAAAATTGTTCAAGATTGCTCCTTTTGTCTACTACGCTTGACCTTTTTATTTTGCTTCTGTCTTGCTCTAGGTAATTCAAAAAAAAAAAACAAGTTGCATGAAAGGCCGTCACTTTCAGAAGATTTGTATTGCATGGAGGTATGCTATGTCAAATAGCATGCCTAAATGTAACATTATAAACCAAGTTCCAACACCCCTACCTTGGGGAATTGACCTATTGCCTTACATCTGGGCATGGTATGTCACATAAGATGCCTCCATGCATTGCAAATATGTTGATGGTACTTCTTTGGGATCCAACCTGGTTCACAATTGAACTTTTTACAAGGTGTGATAGTTACTTAGCAAAGTAGGTCATCGTGATGGTAACACTAGCTTTTTTCGGTTGTGTCCCCTCACATGTGACTCATTCATTTTAACATTATTTTGGTGATGTACTTGGGCTATAACATCCGGTACTTCCAAGATGGTAAGTCACACATTGTGCCTTTGATTAAGGATGGGGGAAGAGTTTAAACGAACCATTAGGTAAAAAAAAAAAATGAGGAAGACCCAAAAGCCTTTTTTTTTTTTTTTTTTTTTTTCTGTTCCTTTATAAATGACAGAACCCATGAAAAAACATTTGAAGATATTTCTGAACTGTACACAATATTGCCAATGAAAGAATTCAAAACAACCATTTCATTTTATTTATTTATTTATTTTTTTTGTTCAGAGCTGTCAGAGTTGATTGAATAACCCAATTTTTTTTTAATATGATATGACTCAGGTTGGGGTGGGGTCAAGGAATGGGGTCTTTCTTAGATATAAGTCGACTTCAGGATCATCAAAGTTGCATGAGGGGAGAGTACTGAGTGTCACAAGCTTTGACATAGGCTCAAAACAGGACGATGGAAGCTGAAACAAGCCTCATCAAAAGGTTTTCATGACATGGTTGATGGTAGTGAAGCCCAGGGCGAGAAGGACTTGAAGGGTTTCCATTCCAATTTTTTGATTTCGATGGACCCACGGAGGCCTACAGTATGGCACCATTTGAAGTGGTGATTGATTGGTGAGAGACTCAGCTTGAAATACATTAAAATACACCCCTGCCATTCTCACACTTAAACCATCTTCACCTCCACTTCCACCTCCACCTCCACCTCTCACCCAAAATGAACCCATCCTATCATCCACTACCTAAACTCACTCAACGATCCAACACCGCCCCCACGTCATCCTCAGATCAGCCTATCCAACTTCACAAAGCCCGACGACGAGCGCTCGACGAGATCAACAATGCTCAATTCGGCTGGGCTCATCTCCGTTCCGTCCTTATCTCTGGCGTAGGCTTCTTCACGGACGCATATGATATGTAAACCAAACTCAGAAATCAACATCTAACTTGTTTCATCAATCTGACCTCTACCGTCTCACCTTTGCCTTAAGTTTTGCCATCAACATTGCAAGTACGATGCTCGGATACGTGCTTTATCAGGGAGGCAGGCTCTCTAACGAGCATGATTTAGCCATCAAAATTGCTACGCCTATCGGTACCTTTTGTGGGCAGATCCTTTTCGGATGGCTGGGGGATGTGTACGGGCGCAAATCGATCTATGGCTCCGGTTTGTCCTGTCATTCGACATCATGAGCTTTCTAAATGCTCGGTCTGATCCTTTCATCGAATATACGAATTAGAGTTGATCATCATCACTCTTTCTACACTGGGACAAGCACTTTCGAGCTCAAAAGCTATGGTGGGATGGAGGTGAGTCTGTGTGTTGCTCATTCCAAACTACAGTCTTTCGCTTTACCTCATCCTACTGACGTTCATCGAATTGATCTCAAGGTTTTTGTTGGGGCTTGGCATTGGTGGTGATTACCCTCTATCAGCCTGTATTACGTCCGAAGTCGCAGCCATCAAGATCCGAGGTCGAATGATCACTGCAGTGTTTGCATCTCAAGGTTTGGCCTCCTTCACCTTTTTTTTTTTTTTTTTTTTTTTCAGCTTTGTAAACATTTACTCAAATTTGATATATCCTCCTGCCACTTATCTCTCTAGGATTCGGGCAGCTAGCCGCCGCAATCGTTTCGTTAATGGTAGTACGAGCGTTCGAACGTCCCATCAGATCTGACAAGATCCCTGGGACTTCTGTTGAGACTTGTTGGAGGCTACTCATAGGTTTAGGTGCCATCCCGGCTGCCTGTGCGCTTTACTTCAGGCTTACAATCACTGAAAGTGCGCGGTATCAGTTAAATGTGGCTCAGCAGGTGGCAGAGGTAGAGGAAGATGGGCAGGCCTTTTTAAGCTCAAGAGGCGAACGAGAAGAGCTTGGGGTTAGTTCTGTGATGGGTCACCCGTCTATTTTTTTGAGCTTTTTTTTTTTTGAGAAAGTGAGCTGATCTTTAGTTTGGTTTAGGAGAGTGGATCACTGACGAAGGTTCAGGTTGAAGAGGAAGTGGAGGAAGAGCAAACGACAAAATTGACATCAGTTCCGGAAAGAGCCTTTTGGAATCATTACGGGCAATGGAACAATTTTAAGGTGTTATTTGGGTGCGCTTGGTCATGGTTTGCGCTTGATCTTGCATTCTACGTGAGCTTTTTTTTTGCTCTTCCTCTTAGGATCTAGGCCTCTGCAGGATTATTCAATCAAGGCCGAGTGATCGTTATCGTCTTTGATTATGACGGATTCTAGGGACTCGGACTCAACTCGTCAATTGTGTTAACGGCTATTGGTTTTGGCCAATCGTTAGAAGGCACCGTTAATGATCGAATCTATCAGAGCTTGGTGAATGTGTCGGTGGGCAACATCGTACTATCAATCGCCGGTCTCATCCCTGGTTACTGGGTGGCTTGTGAGTAATTTCAACGTCTTTGTGCTCCGCTAAAAGACTGACTGATTGATTGAGATTCTCCGGGGTTGTAGTTGCCTTCATCGATAGTTGGGGTCGAAAACCCATTCAAATTTTGGGTTTCTCTGCCCTCACCCTACTCTTCCTTATCATGGTTTGTAATTTTCCTATTCACGGGTTCCTACCGCCTTGATTGACTCTTTTTACCCTTTCGCTGACACATCTCTCTGTGTTTGGGTGTGATGTGGTCGATTGTAGGGTCTAGCCTATCACCAGCTAGTCAACCATGCTCTAAACCTTTTCGTCATTCTCTATTGTCTTGCGAACTTCTTCCAGAATTTCGGCCCCAACACGTGAGAAATGTTTCTTTTGTATCTATATCCAGCTTCACATCCTGAGACTGATATTTGCGTTTTTTTTTTTTTTTTTTTTTTTTTTTTCGTCTTTAGTACCACTTTTGTCATTCCTGCTGAGTGTTTCCCGACTCGGTATCGTTCAACCTCACATGGCATCTCGGCCGCCTCGGGTAAACTTGGGGCCATTTTTGCCCAGGCTGGCTTTGCGGGCCTGAGGGATATTGGAGGAAAGGATCAGTTCATCAATCGGTTTGGCCCTTCTCCTGCTTCCTTGTTGTTCGCCTTATTACAGTCTGACGTTTTCGCTCTCTTCTTTTTTGGGGGCGGCTTTGTTAGGATCTTTGTCATCTTTTCTGGTTTCATGTTTTCGGGCTTGCTGAGTAGTTGTCTAGTACCAGAAACCAAAGGAAAGAGTCTAGAAGAACTTTGTGAGTGTTATATTTGTTCCAGATTTAGGAAGAAGCTGACAATTTTTTTTTTTTTTCTTTCTTTTCATAGCTGGTGATGGGGATGATTCAGAAGTGACACATGAGCTGAGAAGGACCTCAGATGCCTCTGAAGACCGAATATGAGGCTGTTGATTAGTAGATGATAATTGACTGAACGAAGAAGGAGAATTTGTTGACACTCTCAATCGGTTTCAACCGACATATCCTCTCCTTCTTCTTCTGGACACGAACAGTCATAAATTTGCACAAATACCCTTTCTTTGGACCATCGCATGCTCAATATATTTTCTCAGGACGCGTTAGTTGTCCTTCTGGTTGTGAACATATCATAGGGTCATTTTTGAACCTCTCTTGTCCCTCTTTCTCTATCTTGCATCTGGTTGTTTTTCGTTATAGAGTTTTGGAATGTGTTGGGTTGGTTCAAACTTTAATCTCTCTCTCTCTCTCTCTGTTTACTAGATTGGATGTGCCATTTTTTTTTTTTTTACTAATTAAACTGTTCAAAATAAACGATGTCTCTATGTGTGTATATACAAGAAACGTTTAGGTATTGGAAGGTATTGAACAGGCTAATTTGGTGGATTCAAGGGCGAGTCTGATTTGGTGTTCTGGCTCTTAATGGGGCGGGGTGAGGATAGGGATAGGGTTTGAGTGATGGTAGCGGGAGACATCATTTTCTTGTGCGACATTGTACCTGCATTTGATAGTGTTTTGAACTTGAGAATGTAAATAATTCGGCAGTCCGGGTACATAAAACCTTGGAGTTACATTTACGATGACCATTAGACAAGCTCTCACCGTCGAGAACTCTTCGAATGGTTACGATGATTCACATTTTTCAGAAGCTGAGCTTGGGTTATCTCCCGAGGATTAATTTGTGAGTGCAAAAGGAAGAGCAAGCGCTCGACTTTTATCCACCGGATTATTAAATTAACAGCAAAATTCGCAGTCAAACCCACGGAAGAAGAATTCCACGAGCAAGAAATCTCAGCGCAAGAGCTATAGTAACACAGTCTTGAAAGTAAGATCACCAAACCACACCACGAAGACACTGATTTTTCGTACAAGACGATGAGGGTTCAAAGAGAGATTATTCCACGACACTACCACAAGTGAGTCTCAAAATGTCTTGAGTGATAGTAGGCAGCGATACAAAGGTAGACATGAGTGCCTTCTGGCTGAGAAAAGACAGTGCAATAGTACAAGGATTAGTTTCCTACCCTCGAGCCTGAGCCAGGTCATCCTGGCTCACCTACGAGTTAACAGCTTCGGATTTGGATAATGGATCCTTGATAAGCCTGAATCGGTTGCTCTCCGCGACGCTGCCTGCGTCCGTTGGTGTTCACATCAAAGACCTAGCCAAATTTATAAACTTATGCCCATGCAAATGATGTCTTTGGTGCAAGTGCATAAGGCCTAATGTGAGCCTCAGGCTTTGTTATATATATATGTCCACTTGGTGCCAAACTTGCTCAGCTTTAACCTGCACCCGAAGACGTGTAGGAAGTTTTTCCAAGATCGTTCTGAGATTGTCCTCCGGCAGAAATGCCTCCCACCACTGCTTACACTGAAGCCACCTTCGTCAAACATAGTTTCTAAAATCTTGGTTGAGGCCTCAAGGAGATGATTTGACGCTTAGTCACGGAAGATCAATGTGTGGTCTGAAATGAAAGAAATCAGACCGGTTGAGAGTTACATAGGTAAGTAAGTTGTGATGTAAGGCTTTGCGATTGCGAAATTTCAAAAACAGATGTTCGGTCATAATAAAAAAAATCAAGAGAAGTTACAAGATCCATCGATTACGGGTATCAAGTCTATCAAGCACATAGGTATCAAGCGAAGAATATCGGTGAGAGTGACAAACTCTGTCAAGCCATGTTAGATTGGTAGATTGCCAAACTTTCGACATATCTCTACGGTCGACATATCGCCTTTGTGTCTTCCAATTTCTAGCAGAGCGAAACACGAGGCATGATCAGTATGGGTGTGGTTTTGTCATTCAGGAAACTTGAACGATTGCTAACCAGGATCCATGAAATTACAAACGGGCAGGTCGAAGAGGCAATCAGAGTCTGTGTCGTAAGGGTTTTTCCTGTGAAATTCCACGAGGAGTCAGGCATTGGATACAGAGAGAGAGAGAGAGTCCTCGGTAAATTTGGTGTTTGAGGTATGAGCTGCACTCACGAATTCACTACCGAAGGATGTTCGAATCCACCAAATTTCTCTTGGCACTTCCAAGCTGCCATAGTCAAGAATTCGGTTGTGAGACCATATTTTGATTGTATCATAGCTGCATTGTAGAGCAGGGCTTCTTTATCTTTGTCACCAACCAGGACGATATTCATCATGCTAATACGTACACCCTTCAGTATTTTGTTGAAAAAAACCTAGCCCGACAAAAAACTCACATTCCTGATTCATCGCAGTACGACATTTGATTAGAGCCTAGCCGAGCTCCAGCGGGTCCATCGCCATTGCATGGTTCCTGATGTATTGAAACGGGTCAAGAATTCCTCAAGAATATAAACAGCACTGCGTTACTCACGCTTCCTCGAGTGATAAAAGCTTTCTGTCAAACCGTTTATATATATATATAAGAAAAAGGTTCTTTATCAGTGAAATTTCAGGGTGATTTTTTCTCTCTTGAATTCTCAAGTCAGACGCACCTGTATCTTCAAGATATGGCAGAGAATCCTGAGCTTCAGGTTAAGATCTAATTTGTCTTGAATCTCGCTTTCAGGTCGCATCTCTATATCATTGAAAAGTGTGCCGTCTTTCGCTATGCCGTATAAACCTTCATCAGCGCTGATCCCAGCGTTCATGATGCCCTGGCTGTATTGTGTGAGAGCTGCTTGCATATGACTCTGAAAATCTTGTAATGCGAAAAGGACTTCAGACCACTGGTGGAGCATCATTTGATGTCAGCCTCATGAAGTAAGAGTTTGACATCTACATGTGAGACATACCCTTGTGAACTTTTGAGGATCCGGGACCTCTAGGTTGGCCATAACCCACACGACTCCCGAGGCAAAGAACAAACTACCAATTGCCATGATCCAAAGAATGCGCATGACACCAAACCCCCATACGATAGAGGGTGTTCCAGCAACGGAAGCAGTCACCACTCCCACGTAAACTGCAGCACACGTCCAAAAACTTGATGGTTCGGGTATCAGGTCATCTACCTGAATAATGGGAGGAACGGGTCTCTCAGCGTGTGGCGAAAGGCATGGATCTAGTGAGACAGGAAGGCAAATATTCGATTTTAACCCCTACCATTGTGGGTGTCAAGTCTATCGGATATATAATCAGTTTTGATCTCCAGAACTGATGTTGATATTAACGTATGACCCACCGGAAACATATGCAATACTATATGAAGTTGCTTCGTATAATTGATTATTGAAGGTATTCCACCTATGAGCAGCAGCTAACGCATACCAATCTCTACCCTCGACCCCTGCACAAAACTATATAAAAAAAACGCAACGTGCAATAATAAGACCGTGAGAATCACATGCATATCGTCACTCTTAAGTACTTACTTGAGAGGGGTTGCATGGATTCCCAATTCCGCATTGAAAGTTTGTAGCTCCTACGGTTTCTGCAAAAGCCTTTTACATCGTGTCGAACGAGTTTGATCATTAGGTTTGCTTTTTTTTTTTTTTTTTTTTTTTTCGGAATTACCATTGTTCTGCTGTACATGTATAAATCACACCTTCACTAACCGAAAGAGTGAGATTTTGACCTCCAGGATAATGGCGTAGATAGTTGTCCATATCCATCTTTCGCCACAGCTTAGGGCTTAGACGGGCTTTCAGACAATGATCAATATCATCTTCAACCGGTAGCTGCAAACGAGGCTGAGATTTTGAGAGAGGTGATGTGTTGGTTTTAGGGAGGTTGTTGCTATTTGTCAGACTGTCGGAGTTTTCACGACCGGCGTTTGAGAGATTCGGAAGCCCGTTTAGAAAGGAACAATGAGCCGTAAGAAGGGAGAGTAGAAGTGCCTTTCGAGCATACATCATGGGTATGGAAGAGAAAATATATGAGCATAAAACAAAAGATCCGTTGGTAATCAAAAGCCTTTATAAGAGGTCAACGTTCAGAATAAATCTCTGCGAGACCAGCGTAGAACTAATTTACAAGAGGGAGAATAATACTACGAAGACTCTTGAGCTGAGCATTCGCAAGCCGATAAGACTGCAGGTTCGATTGCTTATCTTAATCCATTTTCTAGCTAGGGGTTGCGTTTGAAAGACATTTATAATTCATTGTCTTCCCCTAACCGCGGAAGAATACGTTTGATACAGTGTCAAATCCGAAGGGGTGAGCCACTGAGCCACTGACAGCTCGTGTGTGCGTAGGTTTCTTATCGCATTCATTTCTACAATAGGTGTAGACTAGTGGATAGATAAGGGTACGTGGAGAGGTATCTGCGCTCTGGTGCTCCAGCTGTCTCCACGGTGAACGATAATGTAATATTTCACTGAGACAACACATTCGACAAGGCTGAGAATGATGTATAGCTTGAAAACAAGTGTTTCAAATATCGACTAGGGTTTCGGAAACAGTCAGTTTCAGAAAAGGATGGTGTCTAGAACTTAAAGAAATACATCTTCTGGGCATACATCCCACCCTGCAACACAACGAGGGTCTACACTCCAAGTCAACCCTGCTTAATCTCATCCACACGAGTCATACATGTATACAACTGGTAACCACGTACTTCAAAAATGTTACATTTCTGCGGGATCTCACCGTGATAGGTAAAAACAGGGAAGGGCTCCGTCTTCCGGTGCGTTTGGAATCTTCAGGCTGGCTTCTGAGAGTTGTGCTGCCGTCCATTGATCATATCAACGTAATCTTCATCTTTCCGCCATTTGTAATTGAGACATTCATGAGATCAGTTAGGCTCCAGTTTCAGTTCCGCAGTCACCACGCATGTTCGAGGGTCTATCAACAAAAAATAGAACTGACTGGTCGCAGCTCCTGGAAGTTGCAGTAGAGTGTTGCAAACACAAAACCAGAACCTGCGAAGGAAAAGAATATAAGGAGGTTGTTGCAAAGGCAATCCAAGCCTCAATGCTTTACCCACCGCTACCAAACATACAAAATTCTCCAGCGACCCATCCTCATGGTACGCAATTATTTTACCCTTGTTCATCACATGATTAGAAGCGTCATCCTAGAGATCCTAGCACGATTTTGAGGAGATCGGACCTCCTGGGAAGCTTCAAGATGACACTTTGTACCTCCTCTTTATACATATACCTTGTGTTGTTAAGATGAATCAAGGTAGTTTTGTGGTGTTGTTTTAAAGACCTATGATCAACATTATTTTAATCGTGCAAAAACCTGAAATCAGCCCTGAATCGATCTGATAGCCAAGACTTTCTGGACCAAGAGGGTCCAAGATACTGTCCGGACTAGGCCTCTGGCGTGATCTTTTTCCAGCTTTGTTCGTGCTTCACATGTTTGGCCTCAAGTATGATACGTAATCAGCACTTACGTAAGCCTACTCGCGCAAGGGAGCCTGATTTTTGCGGCAAAAGTTATGTAGCACTTGATGAGTCTCGAATTATGAGAGAGAGGGACTTGAGACTAAACTTTACTACTTCCATCTCTATCTCTTCAGACAGGTGTGCGAGCTCAACCCAGAAATTCCCTTATACAGCTTTGCTTTGTGAGACCAAAACAAAGAATACTTCAAAAGTGCTATTCAATTGTTTTGGATTGTTCTATTGGCAATTTTGTGGTTGACAGATATCTTTGTCAGGACAACAACTGTTTTTGACCGTTGGTCTTCCCCCTATTTGCCTAGTGGTTCATTTAACACCTCCCCTCCCCCCTCACAATGTGTGACTTACCATCTTGCAAGTACCGCGCCCAAGGGCATCATCACAATGATGGTAAGTTATAAGTCACATGTGGGAATACAACAGAAAAAGCCTAGTGGCACACCATTGCAATCACTTTCTCCGCTAATTAATATATCTCACCTTGTAAAAAGTACCAAGATTAACCAGGTTGGATACAAAAGAAGGCGTTGTGTGTAACTTGTTTTTTGAATTACCTAGAGCAAAACGGAAGCAAAAAAAAAAAAAAAAAAAAAAAAAACAAAAGGAGCAATCTTGAACAATTTTCATCAACGTATCTTGATCAGCCTGTTCATAGAAAAAAAAGAAAACCAATTTTATATACTCTTCACCATTTATTGGAAAAAAAAAAAAAAAAAAAAAAAAAAAAAAGGTCAAGGGTGATAGGAAAAAGGAGCAATATTGACCTATTCTCATCAACATATCTTGAGCCTGCTCATAAAGAACCCGATGTAAAAGTTACCAATCAGTCCAGATTCAAAACAGCTGCCCTCATTCCATCCAAATCAAGCCGAGGAAAAAAAAAAAAAGCTTGTCCCTCCATCAGAAGTTTGTGACAATGAGTAAAAAATCCTTTGACAGGATTTTCGAAAAAGGATCTGGTTTAGATATAGGATAGACATATTCTAGAAAATATATCTTTATTTGATGACACATACATGGTCAACAAGATTTTATTATTGATATATCATAGAGTATGCAGAGATAATGTCTTTCAATATTATATCCCTAAAGAACATGCTAATCTGAAAACCATCTAATACTCTCCACAACTTCTCAAACCTACATACACAGCCTTTATATATATATATCATAAAAAATCATAACCTCTTCAGAATTTGGTGCCAAAATCCACAAAATAAATAAAGCTCCTAAAATCTTTGATCATACAGCAAAAAAAAAGGACAAACTGAGTAAAAGAAATCAAAACCAAACAAAGTAAAAATGTTCTCCTTTTTTTTTTTCTTATATCAAGTTCCCAACTCAAGAGAGAAAGAAAAAAAAAAAAAAACCTTCCTTTAACTTATATTTTTCATTCCTTACCTTTCCTTTAGTTTGATTTTTTAGATCTTGGAACACTCAATTACAATGGCATTCTTAACCCCTTCTTGGGTTTTATTTTGGCTCTAGAATTTTATGTTATGAGTAAACAAAAATTTATGTAGATTGATTATATGCAATGAGATAGTTTGATAATATCCTTGTGAGAGTCTAGCTTCTGTCTGGCAAGACACCTCACTAAATTAGAAAATGATGATTAATGGCACAGTGTCCAGAGAGGAAAAATAGGTTCCTTTACTTTCCCAAATGCACAGGACTACTCCCTGCAAGCCAGATGGGCTCTGGACTAATCCATGCTGATTTAGATATCTAGTTAGTCCCGTGGTGACCAGTGCAAATCCTTACCTTGCACTATCTAGTGGTCAACCCAGCCTCAGAGTTCATCCTCTACTTATTATCTCACTCTTGAGAACCCTTCAGCAAGATCAGATAATAAGTAGTGAGGAAAGATTCTAGCTTTCCACCTGGAATGACCAAGAAAACAAGACAACTAATGAATATGAAAGATATGGGCTTTCTAGGAATGATAAGATATCAACAGGCTACTTTATAGTAGATGGTGACTAAGATTTTTTCTGGAAATAGAAATTCTATAATATCTTTATAGTTATTTAGATGGTTGAAGTTAGTTTTTATGATGCAGATCCTCCTCCTGTAAAGGAGGCCAGATCCTTCTTTTATACTTTTACCCTTTATCCTTTATGAGCATACAATCATCATGAAGTAAAAAGGTTTACTATGTTCAACTCTGTTGGTACATAACATCTTGTAGGTTATTACAGTTTGAGTTTATGGTTTTCAGCAGGTTACTCTGCATGTAATCATGCTGTAACATATAATTTTAATTAAGTTTTACAGTGAATTCTCATTTACAGCTCTTGAAACTGAGCTATGAGGTCTAGTAAGAATATATTTATATCAACATCTGCAGCTCCATGGTACTTCTCAAGTAATCAGGGGATGACAATCCTACAAACCAAGCTGAGCCATTATAAAGCCTGTGAACCTTCTGAGAATTTATCTAGAAAAGACTATTAGAGCAAGTCTACTAGGGATGAATTCCCAGCGGGGTTTCCTTGTGAAAACACATGGAAATAGGCCAGTCTGAGTAAAGAACAAGATGAATCCCCTGCTTGCAAAGATTGTTAAATTGATTTTTAGCCAGTATCCCTATCTTCTTGTGTACATATGCTCAAAAGGTTTCCTCAGTGACCTGTCATGAGGGCCTAAATTCATTTGGGCAGGGGAATTGAATGTCAAATAGAGTTAAACAGATTCAGTGTTGATGGCAGAGCTTGGTGGGGTTCAAAAAAAAAAAAAAAAAAAAAGTTGATGTGGGAAAGGTGGTACGTTTGTGACTGGTTTCATGAAACTCCTGTTGGTATGTAGCGTATGTACCGATTTTGCCTTTGGGTGCGGTCTGGGGCGGTGCGCCGTGTAGCGTTCATGACATGCATGCCGCCCGGTGTACGATAAGTCTTGCTGATGATAATCGGCATTCCGAACACTGACACTCATGTTCAAATCAATCTTATCTTGGACATCGAGACAGGCATTCAGAAACAGCAAGCACACTTGTACTCACACCCCAAGACTATCTTTTCAGCTTTCCGTCTTCACAATGTCTCACTCGACTAGTGTCAAATTATCAAAAGATGTTCAGGACGTTATGGGTAACTCTTTCACCATGGCCCTCGTCCAGTTGGGCGGGATCGGACCCGATAAGACGAAAAATCTTATACATGCTCGATCAAAGATCTCTGAAGCTGTGAATTTCAAAGGGACGAATGCTCGGCCTGACATCGTGGTGTTACCAGAAATTTTCAATAGTCCATACGGTCCCCAGCATTTCAACCATTACGCAGAGGTTATTGGCTGGCTCGAACGTAACGAAACTTCCGAAGGTTGGAATATCGAAAGTTGTCCCAGTGAAAGTGTGCGAATGCTAAGCCGGGCGGCACAGGAGAACAAGGTTTGGCTATTTGGTGGTCAGAACTCCATATCATGAATGCGCTGTTTGCTTGTACATCCTCGTGACTATGTCCCAACTTGCACCTTCCATCGCTAGGCTCAATACCGGAAAGGTCTCCCAAAGAACCTAACGTCTTGTATAACACAGCTACCGTGTTTTCACCCGATGGAAAATTGGTAGCCATGCACAGGAAACTCCATCTATTCGACATTGATATACCTAATCAAATCACTTTCAGAGAAAGTGAAACGCTCACTGGAGGCAATGAAGCTGTCACGATCGTGGAAACAGGTCAGTTTTCATGATAATGATCGAATTGGTAAACAAATTGATCATGACTCTTCGTAACAGCTTTTGGCAAGATCGGGCTTGGAATTTGCTATGATATCAGATTTCCTGAGATGGCCATGATTGCCGCACGCAAAGGTGAATCTTGTGGTCATCTCTCACTCTCCGACATTCGCGCTCAACAACCGCTATCGATCCAGGTTGTATAGCAATGGTGTATCCAGGCGCCTTTAACCTAACAACGGGTCCTTTACATTGGGAATTGTTGGCTCGTGCAAGGTTAATATTATTGGCTGGACAGCTCGGCTTAAGTTTATCTGCCCTTCGGCTCGTACCACAATTTTGCTAACCACAATAACCGCCATATATTTATTCGTTCACAGAGCAATAGATAACCAGCTATACGTGGCTGTGTGTTCACCAGCGAGGGACATGTCCAGCGGCTACCACGCTTGGGGTCACTCTACCATCGTCAATCCAATGTGAGTTGAGTCCGTACTTACATAGCAAAGTGATGAGCCTAGTGACAACCTACTTCTGCTGGCGTAGGGCTCAAATTGTTTCCACCACCGACGAGAAAGAATCAATCATATACGGCTACGTGGATGTCAATGAGATTAATAAATCCAGGCGAGGATTACCAGTGAGCGTCCAAAGGCGATTTGATGTATACCCAGATATTAGTGCGTCAAAGCAATAGAGGACATGATATGCTATACGTTGTATGTATATACTTTCATAAGGGTTTTTTTAATGACGTGTTTCTACGAATACCTTTGTACAAGTAAAAAAAAAAAAAAAAAAAAAAAAAAAAAAAAAAAAAAATTTTTTTTTTTTTTTTTTTTTTTTTTTTTTTTTTTAAAAAAAAAAAAAAAAAAAAAAAAAAAAAAAAAAAAAAAAAAAAAAAAAACTTTCTGTTTTTTTTTTTTTTTGGTCAAAATTTCTTCTATTTCAAGTTATGTCATACCATAATTTTCATTTTTATTTTTTTCCCAACTCGAGCACTCCTTATAGTTTAAAGTAAATATATTATGTGAGTGAAATGTTTGTCAAACGCCTTAAGGTGGAAATGAATTTCAATCATTTAGAATTGTAAAATCCAACTTTCTATACTGTAAAAAACACAACCAGTTCAGTCCATCTATATCTATCTATCTATCTATATATGAATATACAATATACTACATTTCCTAAAATACTTTCATCGGACATGATAGGACCCCCCCCCTCCCATTCGTGGGTAGGACACACATTTCCCCCCCCCCCCCCCAACTAACCACTGAGTTAAGTGGGATAAGTGGGTGTAATGCAAGTTCATATTGGAAGCTTGCCTAACTCTCTGCATGACTTTACTATACTTCCGGACTTGATCCACAACTGATGTATATCTGTATAGAAACAGCTCAAGTCAGTGAAGCCCCAGACCTTTTTCTTTTTCTTTCTTTTTTTTTTTTTTTTTACTAACCTGGTCTAGTCAAATCACATATAGGTATATTAAACATGCATTCTGTATATCTTGATGAGTTGAGATTTTCTCTAATAAAAAAAAAAAAAAAAGGGGAAAGGTTGAATTTTTAAAATTTTTGTCAGAAGTGTAGGGGGGGGGGGGGGGGGAATTTTTTTTTTTTTTTTTTTTTTTGGAAAACTCACGAAAAATTAAAATTAAAGTCATGACTATATACTCCATACTTCTTTTGACATAACCAAGCCGATTGAATGATATCCTCAATTACGATACCATATTTAATCTTGATTCGATTCGCATTATAAATTTTATTTTTTAATTTTTCTTCATGTCTGATTGTTACAATGGTCATCATTCTGGCTAAGTGATCAAAATATTAAGGAAAATGAATCTTCTTTTTTTTTTTTTTTGTCAAAAGAATTAAAAGATCAAAAAAAATATTTTTTTTTTTCTATTACTTGCACGTTATCTTGATCACATATTGACAGTGTATCTGGCCCATCCAGCGAACCTCCTGGTCCGTCCTTTATACAAGGCTCCTGTGTTTTAGGTTATAACATGTGAGCTCATGCATGAAACGTTAGTCAAGACTTTTCATAGTCAATAAAAAAAAAAAAAACTCTCACCGCTCCCCTCACAATAAAAGCTTTCTAAAAGAAAAAAAAAATCATTGATCGCATTTTTTGAAATGTAAAGAATTATATCTCTCAGACGATTTACCAATTTTCAGAGATCAATTGAAGGGTTCTCTTACTTGATATCCAAATATTAGTGACAACGATCTCAATCTCAAGTCATGAACGAGACCTTTTCGAATTTCTTCAACAGATTTGATTGACAACTCAAGGAAGAGGTGACCATCTGAGTTAATTCCGCTTAGGCCTGATTTGGTACTAATACCTGATTGAATGACGCTAGATGTAGAGTTAGCGATGATGGCTTGCATGTGTTTTTGAAACTTTTCAAGGCTGAAAACAATATCTTCCCACTGTGATATATATATATATATTTGGTCGATGATCTTTAATCAATTCCATCACATAGTGTTCTTTGAAAATGTATAAATATAGGCTAGTGGATTCACTCACAATCTCATATTTTGGTGGGTCAGAAACTAAAACGTTTGACTCAGTCCATGACCAACCAGAATCAGCGTTTCTTTGGAGTGAGTAAGAAAAGAAGTGAGCTTAGTATCTCTCTCTCTCTCTCTCTTTTATTCCTTCCTTTCTTTTTTTTTTTATTTTACTTGTTGACCAAATGTGTGATATAGTACTACTCCCGAAAAGAAAGAAGAAAGAAAAAACTAACAAAAATCCAAACATCATTCCCCAAATATTTCCTACTACCTCACTTCTAAACACGCCACCAGGTATCACCGATAGTATCGCTATGGACATATCAGTTAAGCAGGCGGATTCAGTCCAAAAGGTTGAAGCGTCGGGTATCAAGTCAAGAACCTAAGAGGGAGAATTTTTTTTTTTTTGATAAGTTTTCTCGATCTGAAACTTCAAGTCTCATATTGAGGTCAACTTACCATAGAGGGTGTCACTTCTACAAATAATATTAATAATGATAACCTTGAGATGATTAGCTTGATTAGAAAAATGATGAGGAGAAATAAAAGGGTTCACGTACCTGAAGCAACACTAACTGCCAGTGGGATCGCAGAATAGAGAGCATTGTTGATAATATTCCACCTTCGGGCAGCTACAAGAGCATACCACGCTCTTCCCTTCACGGGAGCGCAAAGCTAATGAAGGAAAAGTTTTAAAAAATTGAGAAACCAAAAAAAAAAAAAAAAAAATTGAAAGATTGATAAATTTTTTGAAGAGGTGTAAAATCTAGGACCCCCTAAAATGCCTCTGTTGGACTCATGATGAAAGGTCCCAAGAAAGTACAAAAGGAGTTGTATAAAAAATCCTATCAGAACCATGGTTGAAACCATGACACGAACGGACATATTTAGCCTGATATGAAAAAAAAAATTGATATATATATAAGAGTTCCATGGGGAGCTCAAAAGGAAAGAAACCTTTTTTTTCGCAGATAAGTTTGACTTGGCCTACTTACTTATTTGTAGTAGAGGCATTCTTGGGGGGAGGTCCACCATTTGTAACTTTAATCTAACGTACTCACATCTGAAGGATCACAAAATTTTCCGATTCCGCAATCAAAATTCGAAGCTCCTACTAAATCAGCAAAGTCCTAAAAAGAAAAAAAAAAAAAAAAAAAAATTTTTTTACAAGATGGTTATCAACCTGAAATCTGTCCAACAGAGTTAAAATTATTTAGGCCCTTATGGAAAATGTATACGAACTGGTAGTGATAAGGAATCACCCAAATTATAGTCTTTCAAGTAGCGATTCATGTCTAACTCTTCCCAAAGTGTAGGTGTCAATGGTCTAGATTCACATAAATCAATCAAATCTGTGAAATTTAGAGTAGAGTTGATGTTCAACTGATTTCCAAATAGTCTCGTATCCAGCCTTTTGGAGTGTGTGAGGATGAAGGTAAAACGTGAGGCCACCAAAGATAAGAAGAAAGTACGCATTGTTATAGGCGCGTTTGATGAGCAGAGGAGGACATGCAGGTTCAGATAAAGGCGAGAGAGAGAGAGAGAGAGAGAGAAAAAGAGAGAAAATTGTGGATTTTGTGTTGAGGTAAGAAGTTTAACCCACTCTGATTTCTGGATTGCGCACCAAAAGATTTGACTGATCGATGGAGGATTATCGTACCATGAGATCGGTTGTGCTGGGTACAGATCACGAGACTGATAGCTGGTACGAGATTGATATCGCACACAATCTGCGGCACGTTCTATGTTGACTTGGTTTCATCATTCCTTATCGGCAGGTCCACCAGTGAGAGTGATAAGATTTAGATGGTGGTCCTCTAATTAGCTATCTCCTATCATCCTGTGCGCTTATTTGCTTTGTGTTCTCGAGCAGAGGATGGCTGAAAGAGAGGCAGGTTTGTTTTGGCTGGATTAGATTGGCAAAGCTTTAAAGGGCAGGAACGCGACTTGATCTGAAAGTCCGTTGTTCGTCCGGCTGTGGAGTCCTCAAACCATCACAGCCGAGAACTTGCGTGAGTTGGGCTGAAATGAAATGAAATGAGAGGATGGATCAGCGATTGGTAGATTTACATTTAGATTTAGATTTAGACTGATCAGAGTTGGTTTGACCAACTGATGGTGATTGTTCCCTGATTTACTTAAAATCCAATCTAAGACCATCAATTTCCGATCTCGGTCATCACTCTCTCTCTTAATATTTCAAAACTCGCATCAAATGATGACTAACTCTAACTCTGGAATTTGGCTTCCAGACTCACCTACTTCTTATCGAGCATTACCAATCTCACCACTCAACTCATTTCATACTGACTTACCCATGACCCGACACGAGCCTGTCAACAACCCCAACTCTCACTCTCCATCACCACCTCAATCTATCCAATCTGCCATCTCCACCCTTCATCTTCACCATGAACCTAAGCAGCTCGACTCAGACTGTCTCAAACAGCCCAACTCTGTACCTTCCTCATCAGGTTCATCCCCCGAGCTCTCATCTACACCAGCTGGAACGTGTGATCACATCCTCGCTAGTACAGTCCAAAATTGGGATCAACTCTCCGTCTACGAACGCAAGGCGAGCTTGATCGATTATGAGCTTGATTTGCTCGGTATGGGTCGCTATCAGTGGTATATCTTTAGTGTATGCTCCTCCAAAATTGTCCCGTGTGATGGAGTGTAATCACTTGTCCTTCCCCAACCTCATTCACACCTCATGCTTTCTTATCCTACGCTTCATACAGCTCTGTGGATTTGGCTTTTTCTTAGACCTAATGTGGGCCCACGGCTTTGCTATCATCGCCGCTCCACTAGAGCAAGAGTTTGGACTCAAGGAGAGCGAAATCGGCCACTTGTTCACCTCATTTGCCGTCGGGCTCACTTCAGGCGCATTTGTCTGGGGCCTGCTCGTCAGTCGTCCTACACTTTCGGACCTCTTCATCAAATCTTCTGAGACAATTCTTTGTAGGTCGACATAATCGGACGCAAGTGGTGCTTCAATCTTACTTGTTTGATCTCGAGCACTTTCGGCCTCGTGTTACCTATCTTTGGAAACTTTGAGGCTATCGTCTTCTTTACTGCCCTCGTAGGTACTGGTGTAGGAGGTAATATCCCGGTTGACGCCACCATCACTCTCGAGTCCGTTTTTTTTTTTTTTTTTTTTTTTTTTTTTTTTTTTTTTCAAACTGGTGTCCAGTCATGACGATCTTAGACCGGACTGATTGTTCTAAAAGTGTTTTTCGAAACAGGTTCTTGCCCACCAATCGACGTTCGCTACTTGCCACGCTCTCCGTCTTCCAACCCATCGGTGTTGTTTTCGCCAGCATCCTCGGACTTGCATACGTACCTCGCTTCTCATGCGCAGAAGGGATCCCAAGCTGCTCCCTCGGACCCGGACACGGCGCCGGTTGTTGTCATCGCTCAGAAAACTACGGCTGGCGTTACTTGATGTGGACCATTGGAGCAACCACTATGGCCGTCTTCCTTGGTCGAATCCTACTCTTCAAATTTCAAGAAAGTCCCAAGTTTCTTGTCTCCAAAGGTATTGCACTCCTTCCTATTCAACATCCTCGTCCGCTCACGCTTATCAATGCTTGACACTTTTAAAGGCAAAGATCAGGAGGCCCTCAAGGTTCTTTACTCCATCGCTGCCTTTAATAACCAACCGGTCCCGAGCCTGACTCTCAAAGACCTTGAGGCACTCGACCCACCGAAATCCAAGTCGATCTTATCAGAGCCTAAGCAAACTTGGACTCACAAGGCCGATCATCTCAAGGGCCTTTTCAAGAACAAGGTCGTTGGTATTACCACTCTTCTCCTATCTCTCGCCTTCATGGCCGACTTTTGGGTACTTTTTTTTTTTTTTTTCTTCTTCTTCTTGGGGGGGCTGTCTATATACGTGGGTTGCTCTGCGTTCTCATCGTTAGTCGTGTACCCCTACAGGCTTTCTCGATCGCAGGACAGTTCCTACCAATGGTACTCGCGAAAAAAGGAAGCAGTTCCAACGTCTCTCGACAGATGACTTACATTGTCAGCCTTTCTTTCTTCTCCCTCTATTTCATCCCTTCTCTAACCTCTTACTCTATCCTTAAATGAACAGAATTATATTATTATCTATTCTTGCGGAATTCCAGCCGCTCTATTTGCTACCGTCCTGATCGATATCCCTGCCGTCGGTCGGAAATGGGGTATGGTTCTCTCTGCCTTTGCTATGGGCGTTTCACTTTGTTTGTATGCGGTGGTAGGAGACCTACGAACGGAAGTAGCATTGAACGCGCTCGAGTATTTTTGTTCGTCTCCCCACTCCTCTCCTTTTCACTATTTATTTCAAACTTACTCTATCGGTCCGTCGCTAGTCCAAACGCTCCTCAATGCAATTCTCTACGCTTTCACGCCCGAAGCTTTCCCAGGACCAAGTCAGTATTTTCTCACTCTTTCTCTCTTCTTTGGGCTTTGCTACTCACGATTGCTGGCTGATGGTTGGGCTTGTAAAAGTACGGGGATCGGCATGCGGGCTCACGTCTACACTCGGAAGACTCTCGTCCATCATCGCTCCCATAGCCGTGAGCACGGTGATTGATCATTCCACTAATGCTGTTCTCTATCTTGCTGGCGGAGGCGCTTTCGTAGCTGGGCTTGCACTTGCCGGGTTACCGTTCGAGACCCGAGGACGAGCCGTCTTTTGATCCTGAAATCATTATTTAGTCCTTGCGCATACATTCTCAATCAATGATTGCCATAATACATACATTGACGCCTTACGCTTTCCTTTGCGCATCGTATCACGGCTCGATGTTGGACCTCTTCTGCACGCTACTTTTCCTTTCCTTTTCTCTTTCTACATCTCCCTCTGTTTCTTGGGATTCTGGTCTGTCTCTCTTTCTCTTTCTCTCTTGTATATATATATTTTTTTTTACGCACTTGTACCTATTGTGGAAACAGCTATTGCTTCTCATCGTAATAAGTTTGGAATAATGCACGCGGGCTTGGAAGTTTGGTGAATGTGTAAGCTCTATGTAAAGATACAAAGATCCTGGGACTCATGCTTCTGCTTGAATGTGTTGATTTGGAATTTGTTGTATTATACAAGTCAAGTTGTCAAAGCCTTTAGGCATGTTGCGGCAAGATAGAGTGCAGTATACCCTCAAGCTCACGAATAGACTTCAAGACTCACAAGAGAATTCACAACTTCTTAATCAGAGGAATGGAATTATAAAAGTGAATCAAATCAACACTCATGCTACCAAATCAAATCCTTTTTTTTTTTGATTTAATTTCTAACAACTTCTTTCAAGGCAAGCTCCCTCAGTTTTTTTTTTTTCCTCTCCTAACATTTTACTGACATCTCACTCAATCTCTTAGCTTGATCTTCCTACACAGGAATGATACATGGTCCATTATTTGAGTTTTGAAAAATTTTGAAATGGATGATAAGCTTGATCATAAGTGTGAGATATACTTTTTACCCACACCCACCTACGTTTTGATTTTTTTTTTTTTTTTTTTTTTTTTTTTTTTTTTTTTTTGGATTTAAAGAGTTTTTTTGAGGTGAAAGAGAGAGAGAGAGAGTTGTTGGAATTTTATGTTGATGACAATGATTTTGGTCTCTAATTTTGAGAGAACTTGAGAAGAAAAAAAAAATAACTCCTACACTCTCAAATTATTACGGACTAAGAAAATTGAAAAAAATTTCCTAATCCAATTGGATAGAACTTTTATTACCTACAGATATTAAAAATATATATATAGTTTTCCAAAAGTCCAAGGTAAGGGAATTTTTTTTTTCTTTTTCTTCTCTGGTGTTGTGAAATAGGGAGGAATTTATTGAATGAGAGCTCTCAAAAGGGGTGACATTTTTTTTTTTTTTTTTCTAATTTAATCTTTTCAAAAACCCTTATATGACTCTCTGTTCCTCAATGTACAAAGTTACAATTTACTT
>MU167452.1:15113-32483 GCA_015951145.1 Cronartium quercuum f. sp. fusiforme G11
AAAAAATAAAAAAATAAAAAAATAAAAAAATAAAAAAATAAAAAAATAAAAAAATAAAAAAATAAAAAAATAAAAAAATAAAAAAATAAAAAAATGAAGTACGAACAGTACTTACCAAACAAGTACAGTTGGTTGCCAATCATTTAATTCTTCAATTTTCTGAAAGTAACATACTTCCGCGCCTGTTAAATGAATTTAAGGATTGTCGACCGTTTAATGAGCGAATGAATTCATGAATAGGCTTGTATTAGGAAATCAATTGACCAGCATAAGTGGCCGCGGTAGCGATCGCAGCTTCGAAACCCCACAAGGCGTTTGAATTCATCTCGATGCCAACTCGATCGGTTGAACTGAGGCCTTTGGACATAGGGAACATGGCTAACGCAGCCGTCACTCCCGCAAGTAGGCATTTGGGGGTAAAACTGATAAAATATGATTCTTCTTTCTTTTCCTATGATGTTCAAGTACCGTGTAATTAGTATAATGACTTGTTTGCGTCACTCAAAAGGATTAACAAATGACTTACAGTTGGTGTGGAAAGATGAAGTGTCATAAAGACTCCATCCTGAGAAGAATCTGGATCACTTTCCTTGATATCAGTAGATAGCTTGGAGTCAAACCAATCTGACACATCATCGTGACCTAAAATTTTAGGTTGACAATGACTTGCTGTCCAATCTTTTACAGCCTCTTGAAGTTTAGAATCGCAAAGGATTAAGGCAAGATGATGAAGTTGACGTTGACAGGCTTGTTGGATTTCAACCGGAATGGAATCTGATGAGTGAACAAGGATGCGAAGGGTCGTGCAAGGAAGCGTGGCAGCTGCTAGTGAAAAAACCAAGTCGACTTTTTTTTTTTTTTTTTGAGAAGGAGGACAGAAAGACGCAAGGGTCAGGGGGTTAGAAAGGGATGCAAAGCTTTTTTTTTTTAAAAAAAAAGAGAGAACTGCAATTACGATATGGGTCCGATATGAGAATCAAGAAACGAGGATGAAGCCCATCGTTAAGATTGGGAATTTCCTTCAAGATAGACCAAAGTTGTAGACGTGCTTGAGCTACCAACATTTTAAGCGCTCCTTTGGGTGACTTTCATTCAAAAAAAAATCATTCATTCATTAGAACACAATAAATGTATCAGTTATTATTTTCAGTAAAGAACTGAAGGTTAGGCGAGATTTGATCAAGCAAGATCACCTACTTTTTGAGGACAGTTCAAACTATTAAATTTACCATCTGCTACAGCGATGAGATCGTGAAGATCCTTAATAGATTTGGTCGGGCTTGTGGGAAGCTGAACAAAAAAAAAAAAAAAAAAAAACACCATGTGCCAGATAGATGATGGAGTGAGCTGCTTGAATGAACGTATAAATACATCCTAACGAACGTAAATTGAGTGATAAATCATGTAGAACGGAGGACCACCAGTATGGTCCTTCACTCTCAATTCCACTTATCGGATATCTCCTGACCCCATAAGCCCTTTTCATGTCTGGTAGCATTTGTCAACAAGAGTTTTATGATAAACAGTAGTCATGACTTCAAAGCGAAGTAATAAATATATATCGGCCAGTAAACAATGGACTCGTGACTCTCATCTAATAAAAAATGAATTTGAGAGGTAAGCACACTGACCATTCCCATTCCTGAGCCAGTGTTTCGAAAGATTGGACTTTCTGATTTTCGCCTTACCCGTGCCAGATCTGATTGCATACCGAGTAGTATGGGATACATCGAAGGCATTGGACGATTACGCAGACCATTGAAAGCGGCCACGAGGATGACAAGAATGATCAGAACGATCGATAGTTGATCGAAGGTAAGAGTAGTGGGTCCTGAAACTGAAGATATCATGTTGTGGATATAATTGGTGAGCTAAGGAAATCAATCCAAGACTTGAAGTGATGGAGATGGTGGTCAATGAGAACAAAAGTGATTAAATCGACGGGTCCTAAATACAAACACTCGAACCCTAACTGGACTAATGGATTTCAGACACAAGCATCGGGAAAAGATTCCCTAAAAAGGTCACAAAGCACCACACCAACTGTCATTCTCAACTGAGTTGATACTACCACTTACACTTAATCAACAACAAGATCCAACCAACAAACTATACTTTGGTATCTTACCACCAACAAAATAAATTTGACAAACAAACTCACTCTCTATATATAATTTCAAAACTTAATCATCAAAAAAAAAAAAAAAAAAAACCTTGAATTATTTCAAGTCTTCTTTTTCTTCTCATCATTTTGAAAAAAGACTAGATAAAATACTTCTCAAAACAATTGGAATTTCTTGGCTTTCTTTAATTTGATAAACTTGTTGAGGTAAAACTTTTGGAAGCCTATTTACATATTCTCACCCCCGCCCCCCCAAAAAAATCAAGCAAAATCAGTGAACTTGGATATGGTTGCATACATCAGAGTTTTGTTTTTTAGACTCTACGTACCAATTAATTTCACTTCCCTCTCCAATACCTATTAATGCCGTCTTAACTTGTTTATTCTTATTCATAACTGCCTTTAAACTTTCAGGTGTAATCCCATACCTATCAAAATTTGCATCAGAAATTACAATCACAATAGCTTCATCTATAACCAAAGTCAGGGACGTCAACATATTTATAAATTCAAGCTGAGTATTGAATAATATTTGAATAGTACACAAACACATACCTGATTCCATCTCTGCTACCTTGTCTACCGCCTTCTCAATTGCTCTGATTCATTCAAATAAACTTTTAGATTGGAACGTTTTGAAGATAATTCAATACATAAATCACAAAAACTTACTCAACAGTATGATCACCCGCAAGTGCATATTGACTGAACCTATATATTCTCAGTCCATTTTTCATTCGTTACATCAATCAGAATCTTCCCTGTCCATATAACTTTACCATCGAAAGAAAACAGCTTCTCCCACGTATTTTAAAAAAATGATCACAAGGGGGAAAAACACTCACGTTTTTATCTTCTCTATCACTTTCCATCTTTCTGCAATCGTTCTCACACTTTCATTTCCTCCAATCACTAAATCAATCTCTGGTGAATCTCCTGCATGACCTACTATATCCCAAACATACTTTTCCGGTCGTTGTAACATCGCAAAGGCTTCCATGATCATGATTGCAGTCTGGCAAGATCGATCCTATATTGAAAATACGCCCCATTGAAAAAAAGAAGTCGGTTCAATATCAAGCTTACCCTTCGGATATCATTATAACTCTATCCTTTTGCATAATTAGTATTCAAAATTTATTCACCAGTCTTCCATCAGCTTGAAATCGATACATACTCGAACTAATATCAAAAACAAACCGAATTCGTTTGGGTCTACAATCCAACAAAAACCACAAAATAAGCATACCCAATAATCCTGGAAGAAGCAATGAAATCTATTTTATTTATTAAGTTTACTTTAACTGTGGTCTACCAGACTCAGGTCGTTCGATAGCCCTGCGCTTATAAATTGCTGATTCACCTACAACCATCACCAATCTAAACCATTAATACAAAATCCTCCAGATGTCTCACACTTCTTCTCCTACATAATCGTTCAAAGTTCTGGGTCACAAAATAAAGAACGTTTTATGTGACTAACCAATTAAACCATCTACCAATTTTCGCTCATCAAACTCTCCATCAGTCTGTCCCTTGACCCACACTCTTTCGTCTTCCTTCGCTTCCAGATCTAATCCAAAAAATAAAAACAAAGGAAAAAAGTCATTAACAACCTATTCGACGTGACCAAGATAACAATGAGCAATTCTAGAATGCTGTAAAGAAAAAAAAGAAACTGACTCTCGAGTGTGGCCACAAGTTGTGGGATATGAGCTTGAACCGGTTTATAATAATACCCATAATATGTCACTTCACCAGCTCTCATTGACAAATCTGTTAATTTCTTTTCTAATTCCTAAAACCGTCATAACATTAATTCAACCTTTCCAAAAAAAAAACCTCTTCTTTGTGGGAAATAAGAAAGAATTGGATTAAAGTTCTAACCTCTCTCGTTAAAGCCTTGGCACGTTCTCGAACAGCATCAGGGATGCTATTTGTCGATCTATCAGGCATCTATATATATAAATTATCGAAAATTGTGATCCTCCTTCAATCCCTTTCTCTTTTTCGCACACACACACACACACACACACACAAAATAATAATAATAACAATTGGATAGTGACTCACTTGATAAAGATTGGTGCGTCTTAAGATTTTCCTCGATCCAGCCCTTGCACCCATACCTGACATATCCACCATCCCACTCTATCAAAGCAATCAACCATATCAAAACCAAGAATTCTAACTTTGAAAGACGCGCTACTTACCCCACCGCCCCAAGTATCATCCCCAAAATCTCCATTCTCATCTCTATCTCCAATTTCCGCCACTTCACTACTTCCCTCATCCTCCTCCTTCTTCCCAAACATGATCAACTTTCCTTTACTTTCCTTATTCGTATTCAAATATTCAATTTTATTGCTCTTAACACTCTCTATCTCTTCTAATTCACGAATTCTTTCAACCCCTAATTTAGAAACCTTAAATCTGCTCACATCAAATTAGAATTATTATCTCAGTTGAATTGATAATTTTTTAAACACACTCACCCGTTCTCAATCATAGCTTCATAAACTAAATCAATAGTCTCAGGTCTATATAAATCAAAATCAAATACATTCCTCATTCCAACTTCTAAACTATCATTCGGAAATGCTTGAAGATGTCTAACGAGGTTCAACAATTCTATTATTGTTATTTTTTTTAAAAAGAAAAAAAGTTTTGATACCTCAGTTTCAGTCAAATTAGCTTTCCAAAGAAAAATGATAATAATGATATACCTCTAAGTGAGAAAGGATAAGTAATTAAACCATTCTCAAAACTTTTCCTTAATTTATCAAATACATTAACTAATCGTCTTACAATAATTTTTTGTTTTTCATTTGTGACATTAAAAATTCCATTTTTCTCGTGTTCTTTTATTTTATTATTATTCTTTAATAATTGAGTAATTAATTCAATTTCACTTTCTAAATCAGGATTTTTAATACAATAAAAATTAAATCCATCACCAATTAAATTGATAAAATGATGACCTAAAAATGGAAAACCAGGTCTATTAGCAAGTAATATCATTTTAAAATTTTTATTCATTTCAATTTCCATGTCCGATTTTTTTTGAAAAACTATTTTCCTTCCATCTGATAAACTCATTTCTCCATCTTCTGCTAATGATTTTAATATACTTATAACAAATTCAGGTGCTTTATCTACTTCATCTATTATTATTATTCTACCATTTCTTATTGCTTTAAGTAATGGTGAATCTAAATATTCAATTTTTCCTTTTACTAATTTAGTTTGAAACATTAATTGTTGAACTGTCGAATCTCGCTGTATTAATACATCAGTTTTCTGTTTTCAATTGTCTCCTTATATACATATATATATATATTTACTTACATGTAGTTGTATATATTCTCTAGGTTTCCCTGCCAACATCAATAACCTATCCACAATCTTATTTTTACCTACCCTATATAGAAATTATCAACCCCAAATTTCTCTCTCTCTCTCAAAAAAAAAAGAAAGAAAGAAAAGAAAGGAAAGGAAATGGAAAAAAACGAACCCTTGATTACCTAATAAACAAAGATGTTGCCTTAAAATCAAAAGATCAATAGCTATATTTCTCATTAAACCATTTTGATCTCTATTTTCAAAAAACCATTCCATTTGTGGTACTAAACCAATTCTTTCATCATTATCTTTTATAACATCTCTTGGTATTCTTATTTCTTCTAATGTTATTTCTTCTTTGTCTTGATCTTTTGGAATTGGACATAGTATTTTTGAAACTGGAAAAATCAACATTTTTTCATCATTTGATATTATAGGTGATTGATAATCCTATATATTTAATCAAAAAAAAAAAAAAATCAAAATCAAATCTTCAACAACTTAATTTACCTTGTAATCAAAAGAAAAATCAAAAAAAACCAACCCATTCAATTGATTTTAGAATGTCAGATCTATTTAAACAAAACTCAAAATCCATTTTTTCATTCTTATTTAAAAAATCAAATAATAAGAAATTTTTTAATAAATTTCTTAACCCTTTTTCTTCATTTTTATATTGTTTTAATCTATAACACACTTTATAAAAAACTCTTGTACTAAACCTTTTAAATTGTTTATTATTAAAGTTTCTATACTCTTTTACAAAATGTTCTAATTTATTCAAGATATTTAAATTTATACCAGTTTTGATCATAATTTCTTTCTCTTCTTCTTCATTCATTCCAATCAATTTGATTATACTTACCAAGTTCACTAATTCTTCATTCCCCCATTTATTTTCTGATATAAAATGATGATGACTACAAATAACTCTAAAACTTTTTCCTATAACTTGTTGATTAATATTATCTTCAATAACCTCATCATTTCCTTTCATAACTCTGTTACCATCCCAAAGTTCAATCGAACGACCATCTAACAAATTCCCAATAACACTAATTTTTTGATCCAAAAGCTCAATTCCACAAAGTTCAACTAAAGAACATTTTGATAAAGCACAAGAAACTAATGTGCTATAATCAAAACTTCCATCACTCGATCTTCTCATTAATAATTCTCTCCCTGTCATTTCTTTATAAAGGTGTATTCGATCTACATTTTGATAACCAAAGACTAATCCAAAAGCTTTAATAAGTATAGATGAAGATGAAGATGATTGTGTAGTATCTGGTGTAAGTGAGATATCATTATCAAGTGCGTGTGCTTGTGAAATGATCGTAAAAAGGTAGATTAGACGTGGGGTTAAGATATACCCTTTGAATGCTTCTTCGATAGTGATAAGTTCATATGGACCACATTTAACAACACATTCGATTGTTCTTGTTGATGACTTGAAAGTAGCTATTGCTTGATAAAGATCGAGTCGACGTAAATTTAAGAAAGCGTAACCTAATAAACCTGTACTAGCCGAAGTATGAATTGGAGTAGTATCAGAAGACTGATCAAGTGTTCCTAAACCTGCAGCTTTTAGATGACTATTCAAAAGCTCTGTTGCACGTGAAGAGAGGTAAGGTAATTGAGGGTGAAGGAATTGGATCAGTTTGTTAAGTTCATCCTTCGAGAGTTTAGTCGTATCTTTTTCTTCAATGATGAAGATGTTGAGAATTGATCTAAGTTTATCAAGAGAATTTGAAGGGAAATTAGGAAGTGAAGGTGGACTAGAACCGAGAGCTGAAGGACGAGAGTCATTAGCAAGTTGAATGGCAATTATGAGTTCCATAAAACGAGTAAAGAGCCAATGACGCGGGTGAGGTTGAGCGAGAGCTAGTGTTGAACCTAACGGGTCAATGTGCCGTACTTGGAATCGTGATCGAAAAGGTGGATCGAGTGGATGACCAATAAAAGGTGGAACAGGTACGCCAATGCAAATGACCATGAAAGAGCGAGATGCGGAGATATAATTAGATGGGAGTGATCCTTGACGAATGAGATTTTCATATTTATCTGGGTGGATGATATGTGTTCCATCTTCACTATTTTGATCATGAATTAATTTTCAAAATGATTGCGGATATTATAAAAAAACAAAAAAGTCAGGAAGTGACTTTATCATATAACTTCAAAGAAAAAAGAGTTTGAAATGATTAGCTGAGAAAACAAACAGGTTCATCTCTCGATTCTCTAATAAGTTATTCAATAATGGTAACTTTGATTCAGAAAAAGAACAGAAAATGATACTAATTAGTTTAGCTTGATAATTTCAACTCACTCAAGGAATTTCACTCACAATACCACGTTCAGCTAAGTGTATACCATCTAGAATGAGAACTCTACCAAGTTTAGCAGCTCGAACAATAGCTGAATCCACAAACTTGAGTTTAGAACTGGTCCCATCCTTCGATCGAATCAACTCCCTCGCCTGTTTGAGGTCTCCTTCGGTCAAATCAGAGTGAATGTTTAGATACTCATACTCTTTCTTCGCTAGTGCACAAAATCCGAGTGCTAATCTTTTAGTGAATGGGCAAGATGGTGTAGGTTCGAGTAAATATACATCTTGACCAAGTAATGACTTCTGAGCAAGCCATCTAAGATGAGCTAGAGTGAAAGCGTTATTAAGTAAGTGAGTTGAAAGAGGTTCAGGATATCGACCAGGTGAGTTAATGGGTTGATAAATAGGTAAGGTCACATCGGCTATTGATAAGTGACCGATTAAATTGTGATTGGACGTTTCATTTTGATGATGCTTCACTTTGTTGAAACTGATTGAAGTAGATAATATTTCAAGTAAATTATTTAACCTGAATCGAGTTCGATTTAAATTGGAGTCAGTCATTTATTATAACTCATTAATTTTTTGAGGCTCAACTTGCGTTTGATTTTATATTTTTATATTTATTTTTTGATTTTTGGTGTCGAGGACAAATATTGTGGTGCCATTCTGACGTCATCTGCATACAATCACAACCACACCCATCCCACCTTACACCCCGACCCCGAAGCTCCAAACTTCGGGACGAGCCCCGACGTGCCAATACTCACATGTCACCTGGTCAAATTTGTATAGTCTGAGACTTTTATTTTATTTTCAACTTTACTTTTCTCAATTAAGAAACCAAAAAAGAGAGTTAAGCATGTATAATTTTATTTTATTTGGAGAGGTATATGAAAAGCTGAAAAACGTAAATGTTTCTACGAAAGGTTGAAATAAATAAAAAAAAGAAAAAGAGAAGAGAAAAAAAGAAAAAAAGAACAGAGAGGTTAATTGAAACTGTTTTTTCTCTTGACTTGCAAGAAGAGGAAAATGAAAAGAAAAGAAAACAGAGAGGTTGATTGAAACTGTTTTTTTTTCCTGACCTGCAAGGAGAGGGAAATGAGAAAAAAGAAAAAAGAAAGAAAACAGAGGCTAATTGAAATTGTTTTTTCTCTTGACTTGCAAGAAGAGGAAAATGAAAAAATGGAGAAAAAAAAATCAAACCAGGAGTTTTTGAACAATCAAGCAACATTGGTGAATAAGTTATGAGACAAAATTAGATGGAATATATAAAACCTATCAAAGGAGGAAATAGGAAACTACAAAGTGTTTCTTTTTTTTCCAAAAAACAAAAGAAAAAAAAAAAAAAATCAATAGTAAGATGATGAAATGAAATCTAAGCAAATGAGAGTGATGAAATGAAACTCATATGTAAGAAAAAAAAAAAAAAATCTAATTATCTATGACTCTGTCTGACATTGAAGTCTAGAAATAGGATCAAGTGAAACTATATCAGATGATTTTTCAAAATTTAAATTCGAAATCAAATCAAATACAACTTGATTATCTCGATAAAATTCTCTTTTTAAATTTTCACTACAATCTTTGAATAATTTCCAAGCTTGTTCAATATGACTTTTTTTCGACATTCTACCAATAGCAATACGAAAACAAAATCGATTGTCTACAAAAGTATTGGTAACCGAAATTTTATTTGTAGCTTGTATTTTAATGGCAAGTCTTTGATTTAAATTATTAATAATGATTTCTTGCTCTTTTAGATTTAAATTCCAAAAAATACAATCTTTATTTAACTTATTTAATGATGGTTTCATTCTAAAGATCGTTAAAGCTAAGGTTGTATCTTGAATGGATTCAAACCAATCATCTTCTTTGACAAGTTTATCAAAATAATTAGTTAAATCTATTGTACTTCTTAATTCACGTTGAAATCCTTGTACACCGAATGATCTTAAAACAAAGAAAATCTTCAATGACCTAAAACGTCGACCTAATGGAATACTCCAATTTCTAAAATCAAGTGCTGCATCTAAAAATTTCCGAGTGATTATTAATTATTATTTTCTTATAAAAATGAAAAATCATTGAAAATGTTCGAAACAAGAAATAAAAAACAAATTGAAACACATACCTGTTTCTCCTTCCTTTGATCTTAAATAATGAGGAGTGAGTTCTAAAGCCTCTGTCAAACATCCTTTATCTCGAATAAAGAAAGTACTACAATCAAATGAAACCAAACCAGATTTATGAAAATTAGTACAAAAACTATTAACGGTCCCAGGTGCAGTTTTCAATATATTTTGTAATTGTTTAACATTTAACATTTCTTGTTTGTCTCCTATAATCGAATCTGATGAAATCATATGACTCATTTCAAAACCTTTATCTGGTTGATTAATTATATCCAAGTAAAGTCTCCCTCTATGTTCAGGTAAACTTAAATATACTCCAGCCCAAGCTGCATCAACATGAATCCATAAAGTGGGATAATCTTTAGCTACTTCAGTTAACTCATCTAAACAATCCATAGCTCCCACATTCGTAGTACCGAGAGTCGCAACTTTTTTTTTTTTTAAAAAAAAAAAAACGACAACCAAAAATCACATCCTTAGTTTTCAGTATTCACTTCTTACCCATTTTTCTTTTTTTTTTTGAAAACCAACTCTCTACTTACTTAGCATACATGGTATTAAACCTTTAGCAACATCAGCCTCCAAAGCTTTTCGTAGAGTTTCTCCCCTCAATCTCCAACCATCTTCTTTAGTCACCGGTAGTGGTCTCCATTGAAGACCAAGGATGATGGCTGACTTATGACCCATACTATGAGTTTCTGTACTTCCATACACAACCATCCTTCCAGCGAGATCGGCGCGTGCGCTGGTTGATAAATCACTTCGTGAACCTGGATTTGTAGAAAGCGTAGCACGCGTTTTATGGCGAATGGATGACTCCTTTGTTGAGAATCGATTAAGAGAGTTCATCGCCTCGTATGATAACGCTCTTTCTCTAGCTGCTACGGCTACTGTTAAGCATGCCTCCGATGCAGTTCCCTGATTGATTGATTTTTGAGTTGAGTTGTTTTTTTTTTCATCCTTGTCAATAATTAAGTACAACTTTCTCAAGAATTTTTTCAAAAAAGTGAAAGATGATGACTTACAACAATCGTACCTCCACCAGTTTTAGAAGTTGACTTGTAAATTCCACCGAGGCCTAAAAGTTCTGCGACCCAATCCATCATGACGAACTCGAGGTCGGCTTTCAAAAATTCAGTAAATAAGTATTGACCTAAGTACTTTTGTGAAAATAAAATTGAATTCAATTAAAAATTGATGATAAGAAATTTCACCTACTTGCGATCGGAGAACATGTCCACTACGTAAATTCAATACCAGAGGTGTATTCAAGCTTAGTTTCATACATAAATATATATATTTGTTTTGTTGGGGTAGGTACAGAAAAGAAATATGGGCACACTTACATTAAAACCTGGACTATTTACCGCCGCTGAGTACATATCGGCAATTATAGATTCAAATGTAGAGTTGGCAGGATACAGTGCAAAAAAAGAGGGATGCTATATAAAAGGTGAAAAGAAAACACATGTGGGAGTTTGATGTAGGTTTTTTTTTCTTCTTAATTTTCATGAAATATCAAAATATTAGTTATGCATTTTGATTGAAAGTTTGCTTACCTGCCAATGTGTAATACTGAAAGACAAAATTCATTTTTTTTTTTTTAAGTAAGGGTATCTCATTTTGTAATATATATATATATATATATATATATATTTGTATGACGTACCCAGGCAAGATTAACTTTTCAAAGTCTTCAGAAATTACTTCAAATGGTTCACCTTGGGATGGTGGGCTTTCTGGGATCGTAAGAGCTCACAGTCCGATCAATGAGATTCAAGATGATCAGAAAAAAAAGAAAAGAAAAAGAAAAAAAAAACCTACGTGGGATTAAACCTTTAACATCACCTGGTTGCGAAATAGAAGTCACTGGTAAATCGGCCAATGATTCATAATATTTCGCAATCCTACATTTCATTCAACATTTAAGAAATCATGAAAAAGGTCTGACATCAATTCGGTTGTTGATAAAAAATTCATAACCTACTTCTCCACGGCTTCATGACCAGCTTTACGAAACCTGACGATTTCGAAGAAGAAGAGGAAGAAGGAAGGAATACGGAAGAATTTAAAAGATCATCTGACATTAGGTTATCATTTTCGAGACAGATCAAAAAGAGAGAGAGAGAGACAGAGAGAAAAAGCCATGTATCAAGCGTCTCTTACCCGGCGACGTCCATACTATATATCTAAATAAAAAAATTTACGACTTATATATGTTGGATGACTATTCACTTTACGTAAGAAAAAGGAAGGCTGAGGTGATGGACCCTGTGTGTTTTATATACCCGCTCAAAAATACTATTCAAATCTGATCCGGTTTTTTTTTTTCATTTTCTTATCACGGATCTTACATATTTGATATTGATTGATGTCAGACACACCAGTGTTCGGTTAGAAGTTGTGAAGATGATGAAATGAGTGATGTTCTTCTCTCTCTCTCTCTCTCTCTCTCTCTCTCCCATCTCTCTACTCAACCCTCTACTCACCCATGCATGTCTTTTCAACTACAGCCTCTTGACGCCACACCAGCCTAATACAACACCCTCACTTAAACCCAAGCCTTGTATGACCTAACCTCATGATACAGTCTGTATGGATTCAGTCCACCAACACAACTTGAATAAACATACCATGTTTGGTGTGGAGAAAACGGCCTGCGGCCATCTCCAGAAATAACGCGGTGGCTTTTGATAAAAGTCTAAAAAGCTCAATTCGAGCCAACTTGAACCCTAGTAGTAGTAGTAGTAGTAGTATAGATGTAGATTGCATCTGGCTGCAATCAAAGTAAAAGACTTGAAGAAGTGCGAAATGTAAAATCAAATTGCGCTTAAAAAAAAACTAAAATAAAAAATAAGAGTGCTCACAGCCTTATGACAAATTTGATACTTGGTTGTTGTTGACTCTGAAGGAATTCCGTAGCCAAGAAGTACTTACAAACTGTAGCCAAATTCGAGACTGTCAATGACTCTTTCAACTCACCACCCATTAGCCAAGCATTCAGGCTGTAGGAAGAAGTGTTTTGAGCAAATCGGAGCATTTGCAGCCGTGGCACTAATTTTTTGCACCCGATTTACGACCCTACACCAAGAGTCACGAGCTGGTGAAAGTTCATTGTTCACACGCGTGATCACTAAACCCCCGCTAGTGTAATTTTGGTGGTACACATTACAAATTTTCCACACTCGTGATAGTGAACACTACAATACATTATGTACAGAACCTTTTTTTTCGTTTTCATAGCCAACGCAAAGGAATTCAGTCAAGGACCTTCTGACAAGCGATGTTATGTACTATCAATACATAATGCTTAACGTATTTGACACTAGAGAATGTCGACGGTGTAATGGTCCAATTACATACGGGTACATACTATAATGGGAACTTACTATAAAAGATTGAGCGGATTTACGTGGTTTAATAGACTCTGTCTGAATACGTCCCCGTAGCGTTAGGGTTATACCTGTAATAAAATCACTGTTATTGCCCATTACTCCCACACCTTCGTCGTAATACCTTTTATCGATAAATTCATTAAAGCGAGAATGGAAGAGAGGGTCATACCCGGCTGGGATTATACCTCCCCCACCTACGCTTTATATCTGAGTGAGGTCAAACATGCGTCCAAGTGTGGTCAAAGGTGTGTATGGGTATGGGTTGGGAGAGGGTCACTAGTTGGTGAATCACTAGGCTCTCATTAAATTTGAGACAAAAGTTCGTGATTTTGATGAAGCACTACTTAGTGAAGCCTTAATTGGGCACGAGTGTGGAAACCCGGGTTGCATTAAATCAAATTTGATGTAATGAGAGGGTTCAGTGCAACGGCTGCAGGTGCTCTCCGTAAAAAAGTCCCACAAAAAAAAAAAAAAAAAAAAAAGCCAATCTGGCATTAATCTCCAGAAAATACAAGTTTCATAATGAATGCTCCACCCCTCACATCCACCATCAGGTGTCTCACTCACCAACTTGATGAACAGGTACAGACTGGGATGCGTGTATTCAAGTACCAAGGTGGAAGGGTCAAAACATGCGTGTAATTAAGTACCCAGGTGGAAAGGTAGGAATTATCATTTAACACTTTATCAACTAGTATAGAGAAGGAGAGAAATGATAAGAGAGGACTAACCTGGGATGCGTGTAATTAAGTACTCAGGTGGAAAGATGAAGAAAGAGAGCACCGTCTACCTGGCTTGCATCCCAGATGTCAGACGTATTGTCTTAGTACGAACATGCAAAGCCCCTAAGCCTCCTTCTCAAAACAACTTTGGGTCCCACTCTTTTGAAACATCCCATCGCTCACCTCGTTCTATCCGTTAAATCAGTAGCCTGAATCGCGGTTATCAATATTCAATAGACCAAGTCAGTTGCGTAATTCACAGTTGAAAGGTCAATATTCAATCGACATAAAGAAGGAAATGGAAGGTGAAGTAAGGAGAGATGATGGATCAGCTTAAACATGATTCAGAGTCGAAAAGTACGCTGATAGCCTTACCTTGAACACCTTGTTCCGGACGGAGTGATGTAGTTTATCAGCATCCTAAGGCCAACATACTCACACACACGTCCATCTCATATCTTCTCTCGTTCTGTTTCCCTGCACCTTGCTTTAGGTCAGCTATTTGAGAGACGAGCAGGAGGACACATATACATACTTATCTCTGACTTATCCTATCAGATCATTAACCTCACGTATCACCTGTTCCAAAGATTCTCTTATTTTCTCACCTGTTACAATATCATGCGCTCATCCCTGTTTCCTTCCTTTGGTCAAGACTCGCAAAACCTTAACACCGCCAGCAAAAATTACTCGGACAAGGCTGTCCGAGGTGTTCTCGGACAGTGAAGTCCGAGTTGATCTCGGACTGTGGTTGACCGAGATTTTCTCATCTTGGTCAGCGGTAGTCCGAGCACACCGAGATGAGAAAATCTCGGTCAAGCACGGTCCGAGATCAACTCGGACTTCACTGTCCGAGAACACCTCGGACAGCCTTGTCCGAGTAATTTTTGCTGGCGGTGTAAAGCTCTAATGAATCCTGCTCAATCAACTTGATTCAAATCATGTTCCTGTTTATCTTTTTCTTGATAACATTTTACGCACGAAAAAAAAAACTCTCTCCATGGAAGGAAAAGGGGTCAGGGATAAAGAGAGAAAAGCGGTGTTTTGTGGAATTTGACTTTAAGGGAAAAAAGTGAAGAATCTGATTGAAAGCAGGAATTGAGCTTGATTTTTTCCTGGGTGTGATAGATGGGATGCACCATGATGAACTGGGATATATCAGATGGGGTTGAGACAAGGACAAGCTTCGGTCAAGTTGGGTCTGTTTGGTGTCTTTGGTCGATAATCATGATAGATTTACTTTCATACTGTCTAGGCTATGGCTCAAAGTCTAGGCTAGATCACTTGACAATGATGGTTTGACTTTGACTTCAAGTTTCAGGCCCTTCTCTACACTTGACTGGACTCTTTGCACTTTGGTAATAGGTGGTTTATCAAGCACCCCATTTCTCAGTGAGCGAAAAAAATAAAAAGGAAACCTGCTCCACCTCTGTCTTCAAAGAAAAAGGTACTTGGGTAGGTTTTACTAGGAGTAAGTCTTGAATTACCTCCTCAAAGCATTAATCTCTGTCACATATACATATATCTATACATGTCTAGTAAAAAAACAACAACCAAGGATATCCTGCCCTGAAATTCACTCTTCAAATTGAAAAAAGCGCTCAAAACTATTCTAAACCTCGTTTCAATCTTTTTTTTTTAAAAAAAAAAAAAAAAATCAAGAAACTTCCTAAATACAAATAATAGAATCCTGTTCAAAATCCCTCTTTATTTTCGAAAATATATTCCTTTCCATTGATTGATTTTTTTTCTCAATATATGCTCTTCCTTCTTAATAACACATTGCAAAACATTTCTTTCCGTTCACGTGGGACTTGGCAAAAAATAAAAACAAAAACAAAGGAGGCGGAGGCGCCCACCCACACACACATGAATTAGGAGACTCATATTTTTTGAAAATTTTACAAGATGTAGAAAGAGATTTACATTAGTCAGCACTTGGCTTTGCTCTATATACTATATATATACGACGTGTGCTATCACTATATTTTTTCCCCCTCGTTGGTTCATTGTGATTGTGGCGCTCCATCCGCGTGATCCTGTCTGTGGACTGTGTTTTATCAGTTTGGGCTCCTTCAGTTGAATACTAAACGTCTCGGTAGCCGGTAGGTTAGACAAGCAGACTTTCGCGGGGACAACACAGCCACTGTACCATCTGGACACGTTGGTTCTCACCAGTCTTTTTTCTGGGTCAGCCAGGTTCACCATGGCTGACTACACTTGTGAGCCGGACCTACCCGCCGGCGTCAGACCAGGATGGGCATGAGGGGCTTTTGTATGTAACAGGAAATACGAAAGAAGTATCAAAGGGAAAACTAAGAGGAGGACGAGGAGAAGATGCTGTTTCATGGAATCTATTTACTCGGAGCACGGAAGGATCAAAAGCTCAAAGAAAGAAAGGAGATAAAACATATAATGCTACCCCACTTGACGTTTTCGTTATCCTTTACATTTATATACCCTTTCAACTCTTTTACCATTCTCTTTTGCTCTTTTTCTGAGGATTTGCAAAATTCATTCTCAGTAATTTATGATAATCTTCATATTGAAGACTTGATTCACTTCTGCCTACTTGGCAGTGACTTGCTTGAGCCCTGCGGTAATGGTCTTTATCTGACAAACACTCGAACACATGTTAGGTATCTTGCTGCGGCTCTTCATGTAAATATACCTTTGGAAGCTCTTGGCAGGTTATGGCGTATCACTTTTCCTTTTCTCCATAAATGTATGGTCAGACTTTCTGAGAAGGTCGTGCAACTGGGCCTGAGCTGTTCTTTTAGGCATCAGATTCCTACCAAATTTATGTTTCCACCAATCCAACATTATCCTAATTGTGACCCACAGAAGCTTCGACCATTGACATTCAAAAAAGATCTAACTCTGGACGGCTATCTATATACCCTTAAAGGAGTTGTTCACATCAAGATTGTATCTTTCTATTATAATGCTAAAGGTATAGAGCTGGTCATTAGGAAAATTCGTCTCTGAAGCTGAGCTGACAGGTCTTGATACACTTTGACAGACTGCTTCACATGCATTACTCACGCAAGTTCATCTGGACCTGTATGGTGCCACTACACGTAGGTACTCTACAATGGCGCACCGGAAAAAAATTTATAAAAAAATGTTGTCCCCGGCCCCTGTAAGGTCAGACTGTCTAACGCTCCCAACCGTCTTCCTCGCTGTCTCGTGGATTGAACATTGACACAATCTTTTTTTTTTCTTTTTTTTTTCTTTTTTTTTTCTTTTTTTTTTTTTTTTTTTTTTTTTTTTTTTTTTTTTTTTTTTTTTTTTTTTTTTTTTTTTTTTTTTTTTTTTTTTTTTT
>MU167454.1:46611-58196 GCA_015951145.1 Cronartium quercuum f. sp. fusiforme G11
GGGGTGATAGAACATCGGATAGGCCCATCCGATACAAATATCTTGGCAGTGAACCCTGCTGGCCTTGACCATGCCTGGACTTTGCTTGACACAATGTCACCATCTCACCATCTCACCATCCTTCACTCTTATATTTTCATGCAATGAACCCCAACCTGGGTGGCCCACCTCTCTCTCTCTCTCTCTCTCTCTACCCCAACTCCTTAGTCAATGAACCCTTACTGTGTGAACAGCTGCCTTTGAACCCCATTATGAGGAGACCATTCTGATGTGTTCTGTATAGGTCCAAGAATAATTTGTCATGATCTCTGTTAGATTAGTAGTTAATCACAAACTTTGCTAAAACTTGTTGATGTTTTTTTTTTGTGTGTTGTTTTTCTCTTGCACTTGGTGGTTTCAAATCTTAAAATGTACTAAAATACATTTAAAATTGAACACACCAAAAAAGTCCATTTCAGTTTTGTAAGTGAAAGTGGTAAGGTCTTCACAACAAAAGTGCAGCAAATTTTTCTCTTTGGAATTCAAAAAGTCATGAATGCCAAATATACACTTCCTCAAAAGCTTCATGCCATGGCTTTGGACATCAAGTACACAAGAGAGAAAGAAAGAGAGAGAGAGATAGTAAATCATCAATACATCTTTAGTCAGAACTTTTTCACAACTTATACAATATCAGACCAATTATATACAAAATGAATTGTAGAAAAGTGGGGTTCAGGTAAAAAGGAGGTTCATAAGCATGCAAAGCTTTGGGTGTTTAATGAGTTTGAGGTATATGCTTGTTGTCTGGATGGTGTTTAATTTGTTGATTAGTATGTTGAATCTATGAACATTTGTCTTGCACCAAGACAGTACTTCTATAGAATGTGACAAATTTATTTTCAATCTATGTGTAGACCAACATAATGCTTGTGCTTACCAAAACTGTTTTGAAGAATTAAAGTTATAAAGTCTATCTCTGGATCCCAAGCCCACAGCCTCTAGGACTAGTTCTTTTTTTCAGTTTGCTTCTGGGCCATCAAGATGCTTTCAAGACATGGTTTACACACTAGATAGACACACTCCAGACACTCTGGCACCTTACATCAGTTCCCAACAGGATCTTACAGGTTGATAATCTTACCATTGATCAGGTAGCATTGGATGAAGGAATTTTATCCTCTAAACTGGGCTACTCTTGATCAAGACACAAACAATGTTTGACTGCTGATGCTGAGGTTTTACACTATGAACTTGACATCAAAATCACGTTCAACTTAATAACATGCAACTTTGTTTCATTGCAGTGGGGTCACCCATTGCCAGCCTTGCCACCTCTAGAAGACCTCTTTACCCAAGAACAGAGTGGGTGGTTGGGGCACAGAAGGTTCTTCCTTGCTCCTGGTATCTGAAGCTTGGTAGATATTAAAATGTTGGCTTGTTTTTGTCTTTCTCATATTGGAGCTTGAGGCCTTGAAATTTGAGACTTCAAGCCCAGCCAGCAGCTGGTGCTAGGCACTGAACTTGGGTCTATTGATATGATGCTTTGAGGGAAACAAGCCCCAAAGTGTCACTGCCAGCATAATATATACCAACATTGCTTTGAGGGAAGTCCGTGGGTGAGTTGAGGCAAACTACTAGTCATCTTAGGGAACTCAATAATGATTATTGCGCTCTTTATTTCTTCATATTGAAAGTTGATATAAATCCCTCAGCAGCCACATAGCTATTTGAATGGGCTGCGGATGAAGCACGCAGATCACCTCCCTGCACGGGCACAGCGCTAAGAAGCCGGAATGGTTTTATATCATCATTTTAACAAAGTGAAACCTTATTCAAATAAGCTAATCGTTCACGTAGGCGGAAACAAAAAGCTAACGGCAAAAAAAAGGAAAATGAAAATGCCACTTCAAATTCAATAGTCCGTTTGTGAAATAGTGAAGGAGCTAATTATTCAACCCCTTCTGCTGATTTGAAGGCATAAAAAGAAACGGTTCGAGTATACGTGATCTTGTGGATAATCAAATTTTCACGAATGGAAAACTATTTTTTACAAGGGGTTAGCTGGTCCAATAGAAGGATTAACAACGTCAACGCATCCTCCTGTGTGTAGGGAGAGTGATTAGATCATGACCATCAGATTGTTTTCAAAGATAGGAAATGAATAAAGAAATCGAAACTTACATCCCGAAGATCAGGCTTTCCACCAACTCTAGGGATATTAACGGCGTAGTAACGTCCTTTAGTAATGTTCCTCTTCCGTCCCAGCTTTTCTATGTCTAAAAAGGCGAGATTTTGGTCGGCATGATATTGGATCTCTCCAAGCACCGTGCTCCGATTTCTCCAGTTGAAAGTAAAATCATCGACGCCAGGCTGTGTCTCAGGGGTCTCAACTTTCCAGACATGGTTTGCGACGTCGAGGAAAAAGTTGGGTGCCACTGGTTTGGGGCAATTTGCCTAGCGAGTAGGTGCAAAACATCATGAAAACCACGTACATATCTGTATCAGCCAAATGCCAGAAAAACGCAGACTTCTCAAAGAACTGTATAAGCAATGGATAAAAACACTGACCAGTGTGATCATCGTGAAATTCGCCGTTCCAGCCTTTGTCAAGACGACCACACGTCCCATTCCCAAGCCTGGGTTGAGCGTCCAAGCCACATCCCCGTAAGAATCGTAAATTTTGCCTTGTCTCGAAAAATTATAATGTTTGCTGAGGTAGGCATGCTCGATGGGAACTATCGGGCCCAAGTCCCGCGCGACTTTGGTCATCTTAACCGACAGAGATTGGGCGACAAAAAAGGCGAAAACAAGAGAGAGATATACACTCGTCGAGAACATTTTGGGTACGATAGATAGATAAGATGTAATGATCTGGATTCACTGCGAGTTTTTCTGAGGAGGCAAAAGTGAGGAAAACGAGAGGTGCTTAAGTAGACTTCCTCAAGGATTGTTATACTGCTTTAAAACAGCAGTATCCTTCCCATGACCTTCTAGAGTATTCTCGTCCTCATGTCAGTACCACATGCTCAAGCCGCGGCTGGAGCCTTGAACTTGTATCGTTGCCGAATGAACGTTTGTATCCACAAACCCATGGGTCATTTTCGTATGTTGAGGTACATATTTTCTACGACTCTATAACGCAGAGCCGAGTTATACTCTCTCTACTCGAGTCTCCATCACTTTTCTACTGCAGCCTCCAACACCACACCAGCCTGCACACTTCACGTAACCCAAGTCTTGTGTATCCAAAGCTTATACAGTCTGTATCTACTGTACCGGCTTGGATATATTGTAGCACACGCTCAGCCTACGGCTCGAGAGTGCAACAGCGACGAAGATGTGGAAGAAGAAGCTGGGAGCGAGGGCTGGCAAGACGGCAGTCGTTAAAGAACCGGGTGAACGTTTTTTGGTTTTTTTTTTTTTTTTTTGGAGAGAGGTGTCATCCGAAGTATGGAGGTTTGGAGAATTCAATCTTGAATGGCCAAAAACCAATTTTGCTGCCCGTTAGCCTTGAGATTTTGAGGTTTTAGGCTCGGATTCATGGCAGTGGTTATGGCTTGAATCCATGTGCGTAGAGGGATAAACCACGGGGGCGTATTGGGGTGAATGTACATACATAGAAGTGAAGATTATGCACATGAATTGCACGCATGACTGTAGGCGGGTGTTATGCAATTGGAAGCCCGCAGGCACTAGCTTCCAGCATCGAATATAGGGTCGTTCACTGCCACCTCACGAGAGCCTGGTTATGGGTGGACCAAACTGGCCTACACCTGTTGACCACATGGGCCATAAGATGTGTGTCAGACCCGTTGGGATTTTTTTTATTTTTTTTAACATGCGGGTTTGTATCACATAACGCACCACGTGATACACCAGTGTACAACGCTTTCTAGTACTGTAGTTTCGATAAATGTTGTCACCGGCTCTTCACTGAGATTGGCTGGTCACACGCGGACCATCAGTAAAGAGCCGTACTGTACACGCCAGGCAAATCGGGGTCATGAAGTATATACAGGTTGCGCAGTCCTGAATGCATGTCAGGACCTGGTGCACCTGTCAGAATACAGGACATCTGCTCTGTATCAATCATACCACCAACACACATGTACACAGACGCATACTGAGGGCATCTGCAGTCGTTGCACTAACTTTGCACCAAATTCACACTACGTGGTGCTACACTAGGCGTCACCAGCTGGTAAACCCGAGTTTTCCACACTCGTGATCACTAAACTGCCACTAGTGTAACTTTAGTGAAATTTTCCACACTCATGGCGCACTAAAGTACCACTAGTTCCACTACACCAAGTTTGGGCATCTGTACCAGATGCCTCCCTTAAATACACTTCAACAACACCTTCAACACGCACGGTATCTTTTTGAGGATGATGATCCTAAGTGGGACCATCTGTCAGGGGGGAGCTACTTTTAGGCTACCTCCTGGCTGTTTGATGAAAGGATCCTAAGGCTATTTACTGCCTGTGGTCCTTAGGAGAAAACAACTAAGAGTCTACACTGGTGCCCCAAGTGTAGACTACAGTTAGTTGACCTCTGAAAAGAGGGTTTCACTGCCAAGATATTTGTATCGGATGGGCCTATCCGATGTTCTATCACCCCGAGATATGCGATGCAGTGTCAGTAGGATTAGGTGCGATGGAATTACACTGCAATGTGGTGTCAGAGCATTAGATACCGATAGTAATTCCATCGCACCTAATCCTACTGACACTGCATCGCATATCTTGGGGTGATAGAACATCGGATAGGCCCATCCGATACAAATATCTTGGCAGTGTCTCATGTGTATGCACCAAAGATATAAAGTGTTGTTTGAGTTTTTTCAGGTTAAGCCAGAATAAAGGCTGTTTTGGACTTTCCTGACATTGCTACCAGATATGCATGTTACTGGTCTGAGTAGCAATGGTATGGTGCATGAAAACATGTCATGTAAGTGTGACATGACCCAGGGTGCAGGAAATTTTTCTGTTTTTTACAGGACTGTACAACCTGTATACATTTTATGACCCCAATTTGCCTGGTGTGGTAACACCATGTTAGAAAACCAACTATAGGTGGTACATGGTTTGTAGCAAACATCAAAACCCATCAAAAGAAAAAGAGAAAGAGAAAGACATAACACAAATAAAAGAATAAGGGTGGGAAAAAGAGAATCTTAATGAGGCATTGTGAGTGTGAAAGAAAGAGACAATGTACACATCCATCCTTTTGGCTAAGGTTCTTGATCAGGTAAGTATGAGCATAGGTCCTCAAATCTATCCCTTACCAGTATGAATTAAGCTAGTAAAGGGAATACTGCAGGGTCATCCTGGATGGTGTTAGCACTACATATAAAGATTTGTCTGGAGCTTTTCTTCTTTTACCCTCTTCCTGGATGTTGCTCAATGAGTTTGATATTTCTGGCCTTACAAGAGGAAGTGAGGTACTGTCTCTGGTACTCCAAATGCTCTACAATACTTTTTCAGTGATTTCTTGAAGTGATCAAGGTGTCCATTCAAAGGGCAATGTCCCATTCACAGTTGAAAGATGGCCCATGCATTCCCTTTCTCCAAGCCATTGTATGCATCAGCAATCTTCTCAGCTGGTGTTTTGAAGGATGGTACATAATTTGGAAAGTCAGGTGAGGAGACACTTAGCAATTTCCACATAGATTGTAATAGGTTGGCAGGACTGTTGTCATTACAAACTGTGTAGGCATAATGTAAGAGCATATCATACAAGGGAAAATCCAGCTCTTAGTTTGAGATGGGCAATGCCTGTGGAGCAAGCTTTTCCTCCACCAGTCTCTGTGCACTTTTCCCCAAATCCTACCTTGACTAAATCAACAAGATCTGGAATCTGAATCCTAGATCCAGGTGACTTGTTTTTGGTTCATTGAGGACTTGTTTGAATAGTGGTCTTCCTGCAATCTGTATTTGCTGTGAGTTTGGCTACTTCATCAGCAGCTTTGTTCAGAGGAATGTTTTTGTGTCCTGGGGTCCAGAAGCGTTCCAGTATGGATTCTGCTGAAAGTGATCTGATTTGACTCTTGAGGAACCAGACTAGTGATTGACCCAAGGTAGGTCTTGTCAGATAGTGCACTGCTTGCAGAACTGCCTGGCTATCACTGAAAATAGCAATGTTAATTGTCTTATCTTGTGTGTTGGATAGCCTATCAGTGAACTAGGAAATGCCTAGTGCAATACCCATATACTCCATCTCATTATTGGAGAAAGCCTCTGGTGGTCTGAAAGTTGCCATTTACACCTCTTCTATTGAACCTGCAGCCACCCCCCCACGCATAACCTGTAGGAAAGACCCATCTGTAAATACAACTAGGGTGTCAGCTTGTTTCTTGCTAACCTGGTATGGGACTTTTGGCATACAATCTTCACATGATAAATCCAAATTGTAAAGCTTTCCAAGTTTTGGGGTCCATGGTTGGTCAACAAAAGGAAAAACAGTCTCACAACATTTGCTGTGGAGATCTCAAAAGGTAGCTAGTCCAATCAATGCTTCCAGTGGGTCCTTGTGAGTTCCATACAGGAAGGTGTATAAGTACAATAATTAGTAACACCCATGCAGAAGTAAAAAAGCACATTTAAATTGGTGTATTAAACTTTTTAGCTCAATTTTAAAGAGAATTAAAACTACACTAGCGCAAAATACTCATAGAAGACTCAGCTACATTATTCATCTTTGAAGTTTTTTTACTGCATCATTAGTCTAGAAGTTACAAATAAATATAAGGGATTGAATTCATTATAAGGGTAATTGTTGAAGGAGTGGTATTATGGGTTGAGACAGAGGGGGAGTACTGGTTTAGAGAGAGATACAGTGTTGTGAAAGTGTATTGGTCATTTTGGCATGTGTAGGCATGATTAGAGGGTGTTACATGTGATTTGATAATGTAATTTCAAAAGGACTATGGATTCACATTTGCGTAGCATGTGTAGTTTTGAAGATGGTGCATAGGTGTAAAGATGAAAGTTATAGATGAGAAGCAGAGAAATCATAATACTCATCATGGCATTGCTTTGTTTTTTTTTTTAGTTGATCAGTAGTGGACAACCTTGGGCTTTTCTCTATGCCTGTAAAACAACTTGACTGCTTCCTCTGTACAATATCACTGTACCTCAAATATTCTATAACAGGTTAGGAAAAGCAACTGACTTGACACAAAGAAAAATGAAAAGGACTTCATATAGTTTAAATGGCTTCATTCACTTCAAGAAATAGTTAAAGTTCAATACCACTCTGGTCAGTCTCATGTTGAAGTAGGCATCCCATCTTTGGCCCCTTGATGGGTTTCAAAATTATGCAGATCTTTTCTTCAGTGTAACTGTGATAACCCTCAACACCCTTTTGAATCTGAACTCGATCTTGACTTCTATTTATTACAATTGTGTGACCTTTAAGAATGTCCTCATGTACAAATAAAACAAAGGTACGCATAGTGTTCAACTCAACAACAATCGATAAGCTAAGAATTTTCTGATTTGGTGATAGTGTTTTTGATTATCTCGCTCTTGCACGTGTAACCCAAAAAATCATCTCGATGTGTATAAAAAACTTGGTCAAGTTAACCTTAGATATAGGATACCTTCCTTAATAATGTGTCATATTTTTCAAAGGTGACGTAACACCAACTCAACACTTAATTTTTTGTTTTCAAAAGAATTCCATTCTCAGACAATGGACGCCTGCGCTAAAAACTATCCGATCTACAGTCTTGCAGCTTTATAGAGCATCCCGCTGGAGAATGAAAAAAGTGTCCATTAACCCTTTACAAAGAGGATTCCGAGTCTTGAGACCTATCAAGTTACTGTCTGATGTTGGTTCCCAAGCACCACGCGCTCACCATGTACAATCATAAGTGGGTTGTATAGAATCGGTCGAATTTAAGAAACTCAGGTAAATAATAGGTAGCTCACATCAGAGGAGATAAAAGAGATAGGATACACCTTGAGATTTGATTATATCTTTGACAAACAGAGCAGAGTGATGAGAACTAAGTAGGCTCATGAATGTATAAGACAAGAAAAATGGTGAAGGATAGATCATTTTGTTGTATTTGAATGTACACTACATGATCCAGATAGAGCTCAGCATTCAAAGAACCGGCTTGATTCGCGATGAAGCTTTGAGGCTGGAGCAAGGCTTCCCTTGAATCAATAGTAAGAAAAGTAGCGTGAGTGCGTCCTCCTGTAAATGGGGCAAGTCAACAACAATCAGATTTACATGATCAAAAGCTGAAAAACTACGATGGAAATCAAGGAACGACTCAAAACTCACCGGCTCAATGTATGCATCTTCATTTTTGTTAACCGGGATATGAACAGCGTAGTGCTTTCCCCCCCCAATTTTTGGAGGTGGGGGTTGATCCACCAATATGGAGGCAAGTATCTTAGTATTTCGAAGCAAGATCAATCCAGCCGGACCACTACCTTTCGGTGATCTTTTGTAAACTCCAGAAAACCGTCCTGGCTGATGAGTTTTGTCTCTGATTTCCCATTTGTGGCTTTTCAGGTTTAAGATGTAGTGTGGATAGTGTTTACTGGTTGTGCAGTTTGACTAAATGGTTGCATGCGTCATTCACACCATGACTTCGTATTAGTCAAGGTACGGTAATTTGGACACAGAATGTGGGATCGAAAGGTAAGAAGAGCGATAAGAACTGACCAAGTCGATAGTCGTTACTGATTTCGGTTTCTTACGCATTTGGAGACTGATCGACTTCGGCTTTAGGATGTTGACGTAATAAGCCGCTTTCCCGGTAGCATCGTAGATCGTGCTATTCTTTTGGAAATTAAAGCCATGGCGGAGGTAGAAGGTTTGATTGGAAGTCGCACGCGGGCCCAAGTTAAAAACCTTCACAGGTTCAGACTCGGCGGCCGAGACAGGAGGATCCGAGACTGGAGGGCGCGAAAGGGATTGTGCGGCGAAGAAACTCAAAATGAGAGAGAGATATAGATTGGTGGAAAACATTTCGATGACAGCAGGTAAATAAATCAAGTTAGACCGCGTTTGTCTCAGAAGCCTAAAAAAAACAACTTGTGATGGGTCAAAAGTAACGAGCCAGAGGCAGATTAAGTGACCGGTCTTTATAAGTTGTTCTCATCAATGTTTCCTGCTAGTCGACAGGACGAGCTCTTGAGCTTTCCACTTGATTCAAGTTCCAACCCACCATGCTCATCACATTTTCACGCATGCGCAAAATACAGCGCCCTTGCATCAAATTCGGTTGCAGTTGAACAAGCACCCCTCAACTGCACCTGGGTGATGCTGTGCTCTCTAGACCGTGACAAAAGATGTCAGGTGCCAAATTCCTATCCTCTGATACATCAACATCTTACGGGTAATGTGGTCAGATAGATGCTAAAGGGCCCATGTATGACACGGTCCAATTAGAGAATCTAACGGATCAGGTAACAAAAATGAATAAAGTGATATTTGCTGCATGTAGGAAAGTGCAAGACCAAGGTTAGAACAGTATCACCGATCAAATCCAAATTTATAGGACCTCCGACCGCTCGAAGTTTTAGCGCGTCAAGGTCTGACCTTGCGCCGCGAAATTTGCTGCACATTGGCGTCCCGATGGATGGGCAAACTTTTCTATTCTTTTCAAATGAGCCGTCAAGGGGCTCACTTCTTGATCACCTGAACTGTTGATTCTACGCATGAGATGTCATTTGGGTAGCGCTCGATTCAACACGCGCCCTTGGCGAAACTCTGATGAGGAGCGTGAGTCACTGAGAGGCGTGCATATTTCGTAACTTATCTTAGTATAAATTGTAAGGGCTCATGTTGATCTGAAAAAACCCGGTTTATGTATGGAGGTTGTATATTGGAATTCCAATCGCAAAGACTACCATACTTGATGCTTACTGATCTTCAGACCCCTTCATTGAAGTCGACATACAGGGGTGTGATAGACGTTCTGAATAATTAATGACGCCTCATCACGATTAAAAACGTCCTACATACTAAAGTTCGTCTATTCAAACGCCGTCCAATTATATGGTTCTTCATCACCCGTACAGCACTCTGAGCATCCACGCCCGCCCAAAACCGTTGTCAAGAAAGACTACAAGGAGTGTTGAGCCTCTCCGGCCAACGCTTCGAGGAAAATAAGAGTCACATGTTGATAGCTTCATCTTCAAAGATACGAGCGTTGGTTCGACAGACATGCATAAAGCGCTGGTACCCCCTCCTGGAGGTCGTACGAGCTGTATTTGAGCAGGGTGTCGGCTGGTTGTGTTGACCTCCTGATCAAGACATCATTCTCGTCATCAAGCATGGTCGGATGCCAATTCAAGCTTGGAAAGAACTTCAACCTGTACTGGACCCTATCGAACCCGTTTTGGACTGCCAAACTTGCGACGTAAGAAACAAAGCCGAGCATGGACGCGATGGCGGATGAGACCGACTTGCACGTGTATGCGGTCAGAGGTGGTGCGGTCCGAGGTGGAGGCTAACGCAGGTTCCGATCTGACCCCACTCCTGACTGGATTGCATTGTCTTCTGTAACCCCGCCAGTGCTCGGCGCGTTTCCACCCCGTGCTCGAACCTCCGGAGCCTGGAAAGGATACTATGTAATCCGTCGGGCCGACCTAGACAAGTGTCATGATCACAGCACCTGTACACCACAATACGCTCCGAGACTAGCCTAAAATACGCATCAGACTTGTACCTTGTTCCTAGTTTTGAATGATTTATATGTGCACCTTTTCCGTATTGTATGGAGAGCTCTCCTCCATCGGATTATTTTGTTTCATTCCTCATTATAAGATTCCTTTTTGTTATGGATAGCATGGATTACTGGAGGTACGCAGGCTCATCAAAGTTACACCACGTCTACACGTGGAGCCTGGCTTAGGTTACACCCCGGGAGCGTTTCCAGGTCAAGTTCACGTCGGAAAAATATTGCGGGGAGGATTTACGGTGGGTTGACGTACATAAAAATCAGGCACTCCCAGCGCAACCAAGCCTCACGCAGTCGTTACAGAGGCAAATGCGTGCGCCTCTAGCTTAAAATTAGGTGGGGAGCGCGTGGTGATAAATCACAGGGCCCCACCATCTCAGTAATGGACATGGGGGTCACCTGCTCTTGACAGTATGTTCAACGCTCAGATCACCACCCCTGCACGCCAGTTCCACCAAGCCTCAACATGGAGCACTACCTCACTCCACCTCCAGTTTCACATGGCCCCACCCTTCCGCTCTACCATCTTCGCATGCCATCCCAACACAGGCTTGTGGTAGATATCAGGTCAGGTGCTTGTAGGACCATTGGCAACCTAACGTATTGGTTCAGTCAAGAGGGGTCCGTGGCATGCTCATCCAGTTCATGGGTGGTACTCAGACAAGAATCACCTGGCCACCTGATCTGAAGTGTTGCATGTAGCAAAGAGAAAAAGGCATATGGAAATGAGAGACCAGTGGCTCCGGAAATTTCAATTGCAATGTATGTAATCAAAGTTTAAACTTTTAGAATACTTAAAAATGAGACAGTGCTTTCTATTTATTTGACTGTACAAACACAAACAATATCACATTTGCAGCACTTAATGATTGAATAGAGTAAGAGAGACTGTATGCAC
>MU167456.1:16008-33811 GCA_015951145.1 Cronartium quercuum f. sp. fusiforme G11
ACAGGGGCCTTGTGTTGCACTGGCCTGGTCATGTCAACCATTGAGACATCAGTCCCACCAACACCACAATTCCAGCAAAAAAAAAAAAAAAAAAACAATCTGACCTTTGTGAAGTGGGTGCTGACACCCCTGGTTGACTGATTGTGCCAGGAATCTGGCCAGCATCAATTTGGGTGTTCAAAGAATCTGAAAAGCGCCGGCTGAGAGACAAGGGAGTGCCCGAAAGAGGATGGATCAATCCACTCGGTGGCCGAGGCTCCTCATTAGTTTGGCTAACTTAACACTGGCTTGGGGTTGCAGCCATGTTGGAAGATGGGCGAAGGGTGGCCCTGGGATGTGTACGATGCCTTGGGTGTTTGAGAAACACCATCCACCCGCCCCTTAGGTCCATCGTATCCTTCCTGAAGCGCGTTTCAAGTGCAGGACACATACACCCCCGCGCCATACAGTACTAGAGCGCCCTCTCAAGTCTTCACGGAATGTCACCAACGCTCTCGAAAAGGGCCATCTGGTTGCGTGTCCGTCTTGGATGCTTGGACTTGAATCATGTCAAGTGTTACCTTCACATGCGTCTCAGCCTCGTTTTGTTGGATACCCTTCTGAATTTGCTACCCTATCTTTCCTTATCATACATCTTTTGTCAATCAGAAATTAGCAAGTTTGAAATTACTCAACCACCCTCCTTTGTCTCCTTGAAGTACTTACCGAACCCTTTCTCTGAAGCCAATGATGGTTCGTTTACAAGTATTGGCAATTTTATTAGTCGTCTTGTGTTCACCCAATCACGCCCTTGTACGACCCCTACTCAGACCGATAGACATGACGTCGGACCTCACATCTGGTACCCACGACACTAGCGAATTTGAAGCTGTAAAATCGGCAACCGACCTTCCGGCATCCGAACCGAAATCACAGATCTGTCGCAGAGGTCTTAATACTTGTTTTGGGGCCGTCCGCGAAGAGAAGATAGGACCCACAACGCCGACAGAAACACGAGCCAGTGAGAGTGATGGCGTCACTAAAACTACTGCTAAATTGTCAGTTTGGCAAAAGGCGCTTGATTGGGTTCTATGGAAGCTTCCAAAGGCCCGGGATGAGTATAATTTAGGTGGGTCAAAATCCCGACTCTTGTAAAGGGCGAAGCAAACGCATTCAATTCATCATGTCATTCAAAACTAATTCCTACTTATATATCTTACCACCAATCAGCCTATGCTAACTATGAGACTTTCATCATAGAGACCATAGCTCTCCCACATTATCGTTCCGAGCTTTCCCATCTTTTTCCTCTTTACGATGATTTGCTTCCGATCTCAATCACTAGACAGCGAATGACATCCGAATTTGGATACGGTCAGAAGATCAGTAAATGGTTAATGAAGGACAAAATGCCAGAGCTCGCCGGAAAATTTCGTGAAACACTTGAGAATACTATGAACAACTTGATATCAAGTGAAGCACCACCCTCAGCGCTCGAAAGGAGTGCAGCTATTGTGAAAAAAATTTACGAGTCTGAACGTCAAGATAAATTCCTTCAACCTAAATTAAAAAAACTTGATAAATTGTGGTCCCTTTTTATCGAAAAATTTCCAGACTTGGATCGTGTGACAAAAGAAACTGGATTAGATCAACTTGCCTTTCCACCTTCTCGTCCAAGATTTCCAGGTTGGACAAGATTGAGACCAACTCCATCACTTGGTAGGGACCTTAGCTGGATCGATTGTACGTATTTCATCTTTCATCGAAAACAGGTGGACACCTTTGACAAAGAGGAGAGAACATCGGGGATGGCGTATGTCTGACTCTTGATTTGAACGAGCAGATCAATCCGAATTAGAGCTGGATCAGCGTGGTCACCTACAAGTCTTGTCAAGTCGTAAAGAAATTGAAGTTGAAGGAGCTTGGCAGGTGTTCCTATCGAGCTTAAACAAGTTGGAGGAGAAAGAAAAAGGGTCTTCTTTAGTCGCTCAACTTAAGAAAGGGTATTTTGGAATTGAACAGTATAAAAACCTAGAAGCTTTAGAACAGAGTCGACTTGGTTTGATTCAAGTATTTGAGAACGAAGCAAGGAAAGCATTATCGACAGAACTAGATACTACGCCTCAGCTGCAAGCGCTAGCAATGCAAGGCTTAGTAATCGAAACCATCAGTGGAATGTATTCTCGAACAGCACTACATATGCTTGAGGACTTAAGTTCTCGAGGCCACCACTTAGCCGATCAATTTCTGGAGGCGGCAATAGTCTTTCAAGATAAATCTGGCCCACCCCCAGAAGGTCGCGAATGGTTGACGGTACTCAGAAAAAGACCAGAACCAAAAATAAATTTACGCCACTATCTCGCGCGGGAACGCAAAGGTCTCATCAATGCGCCTCCCAAGTCCTCTTCATGGCTAACCAAGATTACAGACCCTGAGAGTACTTATATTAGAAAAACCACCGAACTGCGCCGACTGATGAGTTTGTAGGACTTTTGAATGATTTTTTGCCTTTACTTGTAGAAAAACTTATTCGAAATCATATTGTTCTGACCTGTTTGGAATTGTTATTCATGTTTTTCAAGTTTTATAATGATACGCTTTTTTTTGTTTATCTAATTTCTCGTTTTGTACAGCGATACTATATTGTTGTCAAGCACAATCATTACAGTCATATTAAATAAATAAATAAAATAGAAGCCCTAAAAATCCTTTATCAGTCTCATTCATCCAAAATTGTAAATGGACAGAGTCATGATTGTATAACGTTGTAATACAGTGACTGTTCAACGTCTTCTGTTTCTGTAGTACTGTTTAGGTAAAGCTTGACTACGACCTACAGGCCTCGAGGCCTCGAACAGTGGTCACATGGGAATAGACCAAAAGATCTGAGCAATGGGAATAGGTTCGCTTTCGCTTACCTCAGAATCGTCAGGGAATAAGTGTCCTCACTTGAGTGTAAGGAATAAGTGCTTCTGTGCTTGAGTGTCGGGAATAAGCGTTTCTGTGCCTGAGTGTTTGAGAACAGGTACTAGATATCTGAGCGCTGTTTCTCTTTATATCTTTTTCTTTTCCGTGTCTCTGTCTACGTATTGTAAAGCTGCGTGTTTCCGGGAATAAGTCCTGCTGGACTTGAGACTATATATATCTGTAGACTTGTCACTGTCAGACTCTTTCCTCATCGGAAAGAATCTGTAAGTGGTTTCCTTATAATTTTTGTCTCTCACACAAACTCTCTCTCTTTCTCTCTCTCATTTCGCTAATATCTCTTCTTTCAGTATTTTTGCTTTGGTCTTCTTCACTATCTCCACTCCGATCTCCGTCGCGTGTCGCGCAGGTTGGCCATTTCGCTTTTCCAGCTCTTTGTAGCTTCTGTCTCAAGTACTTACACCTGATACCCCAGGTTGTTTTTTCTCTCATATAACACTCACGCAACAACAAATTTCTTCATAACATGAAACTACCTGAAGGTCTTTTCTGAGCTTGTAGAGCAGTCTTTGGTCTTGGTTTTGAGCTACATGACAGGGCCGATCGTCAGACTTGCATATCGATTGATTGAAAGAAATAAAAGATTGGGAGTGCTTAGAGCGCTTTAGAGCTATTGAGCTATTGATCCTTCTACTTCACAGTGTGATTGATCTCTTCCTTACGTTTCAAAGTTTCAACATTTCCTGTTAGAGTTTTATTTCATTCTTTTTTATTAGCTTTCAAAAGGACCAAGAAAGCCTCCAATAGAGATTGAAGAAAGGAAGTCCAATACTTGTTGGCGTCAAAACAAATACCGAATTCTGTTGGATCGGGCTTTATCAGTCAAGTTTTAATTGAGTGTGGTCCGCGTCTGATGACAAGTTCAATAGGAAATTTCTACACAACTTGCTTTCCAATGCTTTTGAGAGTTTTGATACATCCAGGCATCTTCCTAAAGGAAACCAGATTGAGGGGTCAACGAACTCAATTGAATTCCAAGGGGAAAAACCCAGAGCAAGTTAAGTAGTAAACTTAGTCCAGCATTGTGGATGGATAACTTATGAAAAGTGAGACAACGACGGCTGTTGATAGAAGTTTGAAGGTCTTCGTATAAGATGATTCCTAAGTCTTCAGTTTCTCAGGTTATCAACTCGGTCAGTGACGGTTCATTCAAAGTGTTTAGCATTTAGATGGTCCCGCTTTTAATCATTCAAAAATTCGAGAAACTTCATTTCAAGCCTATTCAAGGTAGGAAAAAGGATGAGGATCTTCACTGAGCATGTGAGATAGGTAAAAGTCTTTTCATTTCGAAATGGTGAGCGAGTTGAGTTCTGCAAGTGTAGGCCAAGTTTTTTTTTGATAAATGTGTTAACGAAATGGAATTCTTTTGATTTTAATTCGGTCAGATATTGAAGATCTGATAGGCGATCGGAGAATGATTGTGGTTTGACGATATTATTCGTGACTAGAGAAGAAGGAGAAAAACTCAATCAAACTTCATTTTCTGATAATCTGAACAAGGCACGCTAAACTGATTTGACAAGACTCGTGGTAATCTACCTCAAGCGAACGCAGCTCAGAGTAATCGGATATCAAGTTCATCAAACGGTTTTTTTTTAAACTTTGAACGATCGGTAAGAAAAAACCTTTTGGACATTGTAGTTTGATTGTCTGATTATTCAGGAATAGAGAAAAAGGGACTTTGTTTACACTTTGTGTCAAAAGTGCGTGTGGTCTGTCGCAGCCTTCATCCTCACTATCATCGACTTTGGGAATATCGACACCTTCACACTCGTTGTGAACAGGGGGGAGACTATGAGGCTCAACAAGTGTATGACTGTGGATATCTTCTGCCTCAACTGGTGGGTTATGATAGAGCCATTGATTGGATAGCTCGATTGACACTGACTTTACGGGATGACCGTGTTTGATGAGAAGATGTAAAGTCCAATAACTGAGTTGAATAGGAACCAAATTGGGAAATCAAATATTCTAAGGCAAATCAGAATAAGTTTCTATGTACCTCACCTGTAAACTTGCTGGAGTGAGTTGAGAACCACTTCCCCTCCATGGAAAAGAGGGACCAGCCATGATGGGCCTCACTGATCACTTTGAACGCATCATACATAACTCTGCAAGAAGTGTAAGTTATCAGATATCCAGTGCGCCAACAGTCAGAGTGTCAACCAACAGCACCAGTTAAGCCTATCCAGAAAGATAGATTCCTTATCTATTCAGACAAGTAAAGTTGTGGTGTGAAGGAAGTAAAGCACTTGGTGATATGCAGAGAGTTCTTAATAAATCTTGCAAAAATTTCCTCTCGGAATGGTTGAAAAAGGACAAGGTTTTCTGACCCTCTCAAACATTCATTTTGAATCATTGAAGGTCTTTGTCATGAACTGCCTAGCGGACCGATGGTCGTTCGTATCTGGACGTCCGGACTGGACCAGTCCAAAAACATTGTTCCTGGAAATTCCTCCATCTTCTTGAGCATCCTGTTCCTGATTATCTTTTTCCTTTTTCGTTATACACTTAACTTGTACTCCGATGAAGATTTCCTTTTTTCTTCATCTCATCTTTTCGTTTCTCTTTCCTGCATTTTACTTCTCTCGTATTAAGAAATAATATAGATATCTTGTCACGTGACATATTCTGAAGTCTTCGTAGATATTCGCAAGGATTACAACGTTAACCATTACAGTCTTACATTGATGACCCCTTTTTTGGAATTTCGATGATCAGACATGGTATCCAAGGTCAATATCTTGATACATGTACCAAGAAGGAAAAGAGAATTGTAAGGATCTAGGTGAGGCACGAACCAGCGACGTTGTCCATGGAAACCTAAAGGGTAGATACGAAATGAATTCCAATGACTTCTATATTAAGTGTCTGGCGAAGGTCTTTAGGGTAAAAGACCCTGAATTACCTTAATAATGATTATATGGATCCCATTTGCGACATGGATCCTTGATATAGAGAATAGAGATATGTGAATAGGAAAATCAAGATCCTGTCCTTTGTCATTGATCTTGGCATTCGTATCTCTTAGCATTTCTGTTACAATCTAAACTCGAAATTCATTTAGACTCAAATTACTAACTTTTTGGTTTATTGGATCGCTATCATAGTGTATTCACCATTTCTCAATTAAATTCCAAAAAGCTTATAAATTTTTTCATCAAACTCTTACCCCTCCCCACTTAAGGATTAGTATGTCTGTGATGGTCGGGTTGTATCCTCAATCACTTACTCTGATACTTATATCTTAATATTGATTTAAATACTTGTTTGTTTGTCAGAATTTTTATGACCATTTTATCAAGTTAAAACTTGGAATACAAAGTTTAAAGTTTTCATTTCTTTTGGAAACAAGTAGAATTAAATCAATTATAATTCAACCCCACTTGTGTTATCTATTTAACTCAACAAGAGTTGATCTAAATAGTAAATAATTAAGGATGATTTGTTATAAATTAAACTTGGTTAGGCATAAATATAAATATCTTATCCTGTAATTTGGAATGGACACATACCATACGTACCAAGTTTGATGCAAGAAGCCCCCCAAAAATCTCAATCCAGTTCAGTTCACAATAAAACTTTGGAAGAGACAAACTTATATGATCACCTTCTTCTTCAATAACCATCTCAAGCAGTGTTTTTTCACTTGTGTAAAGTCAGATTGGAAGCTGAGTGTTTTTGACCAACAGAAATCTCAAGATCTTGGTTCATGTTGAAGACTGATTCCGCATTGTTTTTCAGTCAAAACAAAGAAAAAAAGAAAGAAAAAAACCTGCGCTTCAGTTTTTTTAATTGAGCAGATGGCTTGCTGTCTCACTTTTTTTGATTTTCTCAAGGATGATTTACATGATGTATAGTTTGACAGGAGAGGAAGATAGATGGCCTGCCTCCTTTTTGTACAAAAATCTCATAGGCCATGCTATTCTATAACTCACTTGCATCCCTTTCTGGTTCTCCACAAATCCCAGGGCTCTTGTGGTTCATGAGGAAGATCATAGTTTAGAATTTGATCTTGAAGTGTGAGTAGAATGTTTGTATTATGAGTTGGAATGATTATATTTTTAAGCCAACCTTGCTCTTCCATCCAAGCTCAGATCCACACTTTGAACTTGCATGGCTGATGGCCCATGAATAGCTTCATCAGGAAAGGAACAGTCAAAGATACATACTCTCTGGCAGTTGGAATGCAATACTTTTGTAAATGGGTATCACCCGGTTCTGTGCTTAATTGAGAACCGGATACATGTCCAACCATCCATCACCCTTCAAACCCGGATTGTATCACAATGGCTGCATCTATCACCACGGAAATCGAATGGTTGGCCAGTTTTTAACCAAAAGCCTGAGCTTGCTCTTCCTTCAGCACTTTGGCCAAACGTCGGATTCGAGTCTCAAGTCTCGCTAGCCTTGAGATGTTTGATCCGAATTCGTCCTGAGGTCTTACACCGTCACCGTCACCGTCGTGCGTCGTAGTGGCGACTGTTGAGTCCGACCCGAGCGACCGTGTGATCAAATAAAACCCGACCCGAGGCTCCGAGATACCGTTCGAGTTCTTGCAGTAGACCTTCGTTGGAACTGGTGGGCAAGTCGGTTGTGTGGCAGGGTTCTCCTTATTGTCATCATTTCATTCACACTAGTTCTTCGATCAAATCTCTAAAGTCATGCCTGGATAAAACCCAGCCTGAGTTCAAAAGAAGCTGGATGAGCCATCTCAACCAGTGTTAAATTCCGTGATTTTCTGATATCCGGATGCTTGTTGAATGCTTTTTTTTTTGGATCCAAGGTATTCAGGCTGACACTAAGAGTGCACCGCTATGGTTGTCCTGACATCTCACGCACTCGCTAATTGATCATATCTGCAAGGTGTTGTTCAGTGCACTTGAGCCTTGCCCTTCTTGATGAATAAAAAAAAAAAAAAAAAAAAAAAATGGGACCAACCCGAGATAACCTTCTGCCCAGAACATAAGTAACAGGTTTTTTTTTTGGAAACAGTTTGGATCGTGAGTATTGAGAACGCTTAAAGCGCCATGCTACGTCACGATTTTGAGGGAAACACATTGGAAAACATCCCAACAGCTTGATGGTACAGTTGATGAGGCGGAACGAGTTCGCATCGGCTCGGGTCCTATACATTTGGCCCATTTGAGGGAAAAAAATAAAAAAATAAAATAAAACAAACAAAGAAAAAAAGGGAAATTCCTTGGCCAAACAAGTTACCTTTACTTGTCAGGTTTTTTTTCTCATTCTTGAGCCACATGGATTTTCTTTTTCTTTTTCCTTTTTTTTTTTTTTTGATGAGGGTACATAATGAAACAGTCAAATCAATAGCACAAAAAATCCTTCGGGGGGCGTCTATCGGTCTCGACTCGCCTACATTCGACCTCAACGAAAACTTTTGACCTTTTGAACCTCATTTGGCTCATGATGAAATATATTCTTGGTGAAACCGGTCGGCTTTTGGTGGAGTAAAAAAAAAAAAAAAAAAAAAACACCAAACCAAACCAAACCTAGCGGTTTCGTCGATCACACGAAACTTGGTATGAGGGAAGTTGGCGAGACTAGACCACTGCTACACCGAACGGCTCTCTCTCCTTCGTCTCTGTAAATTCCTCTTTCACCATGATAAATTTGGCCCTTCTGTACCTTTCTATTTCTCTTATCCTAGTTTCTCTTTTTCGAATCATCTTACTGAATCTTACTCCAATCTCCCGTTTATTTTATTTTTATTTTATTTATTTATTTATTTTTCCTTCGACAACAACGCTGATTTAACTATTATTGACAGAAATCTTATTTGCCCTTCACTTTTTGAGACAGTATCAATTGACCATATACTCTTCATCGTATTCTTGAGACTCATTCAATCCTATATCAATTCTTTTCATTTCTCCAACTTTTTTTTTTTTTAAAAAAAAAAAAAATTCCTCATAAAGCTTCCTTGGTCTGTCGATCGCAAGCCAACTCGGGCTCTGGAAGCATTCACAACTAGTATCAATATTTTTTATTTATTTCTTATTTTCGTATTTTTTTTAAAAAAAAAAATTAGTTAAAGCCACTTTAAGATCATGTATTCTATCTTTTTTATTTTACTTATTCTTCTCAACTTTTTTAAAGCATTAGTTCAAACTAGCTCGATTCAACATAGATCAATTCCTATTGCTGAGGTTACCGAATGCGTGTTTGGGTCTGTGGCTCAATCTTGCCTTAAATCTGTTGAAAGAGGATGGTCTCAAGGTCATTTTCACAAATTTAAAAGAAGTCATGAATTTTATTCGGATGAAACAACAAATTGCAAGCTAACTTATTTTTCGTGAGTCATCAAAGTCTTTTTTATATAAAAATTCCTTCAAACTACTTGTACTGAAAATTTCACGCTATATACATAAAAAAAATGATCGAAATGAATAAACATAAAGCAATGAAAAAGCAGAAGTAAAATTGGTTAACGTTGATCAGATTAAAGCAGCTATCCTAGTAAGAACCTTTTGAATACCATTTTTCTTTTTCTTTTTCTTTGTTTCAAATTATTCTCATCGATTGCTTATAGTCGTCTTTTTTATGTAGCAAATTGATGATGCTTGCAAAATGTATAATGTTCCAGTGAAGAGCTGTCATGAACAAAGAAAAGATAGTCGTGGACTATTTCTTGGTAGACTGGTGAGTACCTTGATCATCATGACATCAAAATTTTGAAAGACTAATAATGTGATGCCTTTTTCTTTTTTTTGGCTTTCAGTCTGGCGAGTCAGTTACAATCTTGCTAGGCTTTGAGGCACAAGGATACGCCGTTGAGAAATGTGACGGTTGATGATATTGTATCTAAATCTGTTTGACAACTTTGAACGCTTCAATGGAAAGTTTCTTTGTGAATTTGTATATTTAGTTGTTCTATCTGATTTTGGATGTATCTAAGTAATTAAAATATCATCCAATTAACTTAACTTTAAGAGTATTAACCCTAAAATATTCAAGACTTAATTAGGTCTGCTGGCTCAGCTTAAATATTTCTCTCCATCATCCACCTCAATCAGTTCCTGTCCATGGCAGGTTTTGACTCCACTCAAACAGCCGATCCTCTCGATGTGATCCTTGCCACCGGTGGTTACGACAATACGATTCGTTTCTGGGAAGCCTGGTCTGGAATCTGTATCAAATCTATCAATCACCCTCAAAGTGTGCGTAGTTTGAATTTAACTCAATCGATCGATCGATCTCATCCAACTTTTCTCTTTCTTTCTTTAGCAAATCAATCGACTTGCCATCTCACCCGATAAACGATTTCTTGCTGTCGCTGGGAATGCTCACGTTCGACTCTACGATGTCGCAATTGCTACCTCATCACTTCCTCCCGCTGCTTACCCAGGCCCACCTCCGGCCGATCGTACACCCCAACAACAACAACAGGCTCAAGCTCAGGAAGGACTAGTCAGTAGTACACTCCTTGGTTTGGCTCAATCATCCTAACTAATACCCTTATCTCCTCATCCTACAGCTCCAGAGTTTCCCTCACAATGCTAACGTGACATCCGTGGCCTGGCCGAAAGAGTGTCAGTGGTTTGTCACAGGAAGTGAGGACGGCGCGATGCGCATCTGGGATACTCGGTCTGTCTCACTCACCTCAGACCTCCCTCTCGTCTTCATTCACTGATCGGGCCCCAGTTCTCGGCAGCACGCCCGTTGCCCAACGTACAGTGAGCAATCCTCATCCGACTTCATTCTCTCAACTTGATTTTGATTGTTGACCATCCTTACTCTGTTCGACTTAGTACGATCATAAATGCGCCGTGAATGGTCAGACTCTCGTGTCCTCCGAATACTTTCGATCGTAAACTAGGCTCATTTCTTCTTCTGGTTTTGTTTCTCTCTTTTAGATATTGCGATCCATCCCAACCAAGGCGAGATTATCTCTTGCGATCAATCCGGTGCCATCAAGATTTGGGATCTTGCCGCTGATTCTTGTACACATGAACTTGTTAGTTGACTCATTCAATTTTCTACTTGTTTCATCAAAGATAGTGCAAGGAGCTCACATCTCGATTTATATACTCATAGTTTCCCGAAGAAGACGTACCCCAACGTAGTGTGAGCATCGCAAGTGATAACAGCTGTCTAGTTGCAGGTAATAATTCGGTACGTGTTTAATGAAAGGATCTGTGAGTTGTATGCAGAATCTGGAGCAAAGTCCTATGTTGCTCGCCAAGACCAAAAATAAAATAAAAATAAAAGACTCACATCTTCGTCGGTGGTTTGGGCAGGGCAACGTGTTTGTTTGGAATATCTCTACCGCCAACGGTGGGAGTTATACAGACCTCCAAGCTCAAGCGACCTTCGAAGCCCATAAGCGCTACTGCCTCAAAGTACTTCTCAGCCCCGACGTCCGGTTAGCCTTCCCATTTGTCTTCCCAGCTTTCCACTGATTAGTAGCCTGACTTTGAATTTGATCCCCATAACAAACAAGTCAACTTGCCACCTGCTCTGCTGACACTACTATCAAGATCTGGAACCTCTCATCACCTGGCTCGCCTACACTCGACAAGACGCTTTACGGCCATCAACGTTGGGTTTGGGACTTGGCTTTTTCTGCTGATTCTGCTTACTTGGTCTCCGCTTCCTCAGACCATTCAGCTAGACTATGGGAACTCGCTTCGGGCCAAACGGTAAGACAGTATGCGGGTCACTCAAAGCCTTGTGTAGCAGTGGCATTGAATGATAGTTGAGTGTTTCCTTTGATTCTCCTTTTTGATTGAGGTTGGCTAATTTGATTTTTTTTTGCTCCGGGGTTTTTTTTTTTTTGGTGAGACAGTTAATGTAAGTTTAAAGTTTTTTGTCTCCCATGTGTTGAGACTTGAAGCCTCAGGTTTGGAGAAGGATAGAATTTTTTTTTTTAAAAAAAAAAAAAATCACTCACCCTTTGTGTTTTTCTCTTTAACAGATTTGACAACAAGATTGCTTGTCAAGATGATGGTTGTGGGATCATTTTTGGTTAGTTATATATATGATTGTGTGAAAATTGTACATGTTATAAAAAAAAAATGTTGTTAAAAATTCCAACTGTACTTGCTTTTTATCTGATGATCAGTGAAAAGTTACTAGTTGAGTATATCATAAGAGCTGTTTTAAAAAAGTCAGATGAAAAGACTTGCCAAGGTTCCGGAAATACAGGGCGTTGTTGTATATACAATCAGACCATTACAACAATAGTTTTAATGATCAATACCTTAATCAGATTTTTTATCATAAAAAGAAACTGTAATGAAAAGTAGACAGACAGAGAGTTTATATGACATTAAAAAAAGTTAACTCTTCTGTTAAAACTAATACATAATACATAATAATAATATTTTTAATAATCTCTTAAAGAAGTATCATAATCATTTTGGGCCACGCTCGACCCACTGAAGGCTGCTGCTGCTGGTCTCCGCAGGCGATACCAACGTCACCGTACGCCGGAAAATAAAACGGCATATATAGGAGCGACAAAAACCTACCACCAGGCAATACGGCAGGTCAAAACTAGTCACTGGCACGCCTTCCTCGAAAACCTAGACGACCGGACCCTGTTCACAGCAGCCAAATATGCCGCAAACCCCACTGCCCCACCAACCAACATACCTCCCCTCAAACGAGACAATGGCACCCTCATGACCAGCCAGGAAGAAATGGCGGAACTCCTCTTCCAAGGGACCAGCGCCCCCACAATACAATGTGACCTGTATTAACATTTTTCAATTTTATTTCATTCAATTTTCCTTGCGCACTCTTTTTTTAAAAGTCTATGTTTCATTGTTGTGTTTCAGGTTCATACATAATCTCTACCATATACACTCACTATACGTTTTGGTACGAGTTGGGAGAATCATCTTCTGTTTCATCTCTTCTCTCACTATTTGTAACCTAATGTCCAGGAGCATAGAAAATACCTGACAGAAACTAACCTCTCCGAGTCTCTCTTTCTTCCTTGTCAATTATCTTCTCTTTTAATTGATCAAGGTGAGAGACTCAAGGAGTGTTAGGTATAACACTGGAATAAGAACTGAACACTGTTCGTTCCTGTTATTCTGTCAACCTGTCCGATGTCACCCCACCCACCCCTCGCCCAGCAACCTCAATGCCCTTCTCAGAAACTGAGATAGAGGCCCTGATCAAAGCCACCAAATCAGGTAAGGCTCCGTGGACTGACCTCATACCAAACCAGGCAATTAAGGCAGGAGGTGCCATCTTGGCAACGGCCCTCTGCCACCTTGCCAACTCCTGCTTAACCACCGGCCTCTTCCCGACTCAATGGAAGGAGGCACACACTGTCATCCTCAGGAAATCTGGAACACCTGACTACTCCTCACCAACAGCCTACCGCCCTATAGCCCTCCTCAGCTGTTTAGGTAAGATAATTGAGGCAGGCATCACTGACAGACTGAAGACCTTTGCCGAAGCCAACCACCTTCTCCCTGAAGGGCACTATGGTGGCAGAGCTTGCAGATCAACCACGGATGCCCTGACGCATCTGACCTCATGGACACGCAACCAATGGGCAAAAGGAAGGGCAGTAGGTGTTCTCTTTGTGGATGTCAAGGCAGTGTTCCCTACTGTCAACCCCACCAGGCTCCTTACCACACTGGATCAGATGGGCTTCTGCCCCCAGCTGACCCAGTTCATCCGCAGCTACCTCTCAGGTAGGTCAACGATGATCTCCTTTGGACTACACCTCCCCACCTAAACCACTCCTGATAGGACTACCACAGGGCTCCCCACTTTCGGTAATCCTCTATATTCTCTACAACACCTCACTTTTAACCCAATCTGCAGAGATACCAGACACCATATCCCTAGGCTTCATCAATGATGTAGCCTTCACCACAGCACACCTGAACCTGGATGGCATTTGTCAAAACCTGCAAACCCTCATGCACAAAGAACTAAGGTGGGGCACAAGGCATGGTGCTGCCTTTGACCAGAGGAAGTCACTCTGGATGTTGCTGACACACTGAGCACTCCCACTGATCCTCCCGACCATCCAACTGGGGCCAGAGATGCTCTCCCCCCAACCCCAAGCCAAATGGTTAGGGGTTATCCTCAACACCAAACTCTCATTTAACCAAAACGCGCTAGCCCTTGTAAAGAAAGGTACCCAAACAGCTCTGCACCTCGGCCGCATAGCACAAACCGGATGGGGGGTCCCCCTAACCCTCTTCACATGCCTCATCACTTCTTTAGTGCATGCACGTACTGACTACATGGCAGTTGTATGACACCAATTTGGAGTCAACACCTTGACAGTGAAAGCCCTACAACGTGTGGACAATATAGCCCATTGATTAGCCCTAGGAGCTTTTAGGACTCACCCACTCATTTTCCTTAAACATGACACTGACTCAGTCTCAGCCTTAACCAGACTCAACACCAAGGCTGAACTAGGTGCAGCTAGATTGCTAACTCTCCCCCACTCCAACCCTGCAGGCCAATTGGCAAAACAAGCCTGCGCCAAAAACCAAAAGTCTCACAGAACACCCCTACACCTCCTTTTCCACTCTCCAATGTCAACCTTCTCTGACATCAACAGCAAAATCAAAACCATTGACCCAGCCAACACCCTTGAATGGCCCAACCCCCGGCTCCAAGCTCTTGTTGCCAACTCTAAACCAGCAGCAGAACACTTTGTCCACATGCAAATGACCCCTGGTCTATGCACTGACCCCTGACACATGACCACCTTCACCAATGGATCCATGATACCTGAGCAAGGAGTAGGAGTGGCCACTGTCAACCTCACCAGTGGTACTATCACCAAGTACAAGCTGGGGAAGGCCAATGAACATACTGTCTACAAGTGTCAGCCAGGGCATATCATGGTGAAACCCATGATAACCCATAGCAAACAAGCTACATATACATATGTACTTCTGTACATAGGTACATGTAAAAAGAATACATATGTATATGTGGATAAACACATATGTACGTTGTGAGCAAAAGGATATAAGCATGACCTATGCTTATAACCAGATAAGGAGCACGGAGGAGACTTTGTTCAGTTCTTTTTATTCACTACTCTCATTTCAAAGATATTTCTATTATAAACTCTATTTTCTTCTTATCCCATGTCAAAGTCTACATTGTAAGATGAGTACTTGACAGGGACCAAGATGGGATCATGTGACTAGAAATCACCCAGCCAGTTCTGGTTGGTTCCATGGCTGAGGGCACCATGGGGCTACCATTCATCTAAAATGAGATACACCCACTTGGGCATGTGGGAGTGTCTCATCTGGCTTGGAGATGAAAAGGTGACATGAGACTGTCAAGGTTCTTGACAGATATGATTCAGTTTCTCTTTCTCATCATTCAGGAGGCTCAGGCATCAAGAGGCATGATATATCCCAAAAGGGAATTATCAAACATCCCATTGTGGCTGAACAGCTCACACTGTGTGCAAATCAAGGTTGCATACAGGTATGCAACAGTTATATGTTTCACATGGCATGAAACAACAACTGTACAGTACACACCTGTAAGTGGCTTGTGACAGGCTCATCTCAGCTGCGACAGGCAGCTTTTGGCTATGGTAATTTGTTTTTGGCTGTGACAGCTCATGGTTGCATGCGACATCTGTCTATCCCACTCTTTGGATCAGTTCTCTTGGATTCTTATATTTGTTCACCTTTGAGCACCTCCAATTTCTGACCTCATTGCTCTCATCAATCATGCTTATATGTATCTGCTCAACATGCATAACTCAGACCTGCACTGACAAGACAGGAAAGCGTCTTTGTGGCCAATGGCAATCACGTCAAACTCAACTGCAACATCACAGAAGAGATCTTGAATCACAAAGCAACAATGTGTTCCTTGAATTCATTAAGTTGGGTTTTTAAATCACTGATGATGGCTGAAAATTGATCTGCTTGTTGCCGCAAGCTGTTGCTGATCAGGGCTGCAATGGAAGCAGGTGTGAGTTCAGAGGGCATTGTTGGGATATGTGATTGAGATTGCATGGTCAAGGTGAGATGAAGAATGGTTGACTTGGTTAATGATATTCGAGTGTGAAGAAAAGATGATTGTGGAAAGCAATGAGGGGACATATTGGGCCTGGGTCCAGCTCCTTTTATACTCAACATGACAAAGCCATGGCTACCTATGATGAAAGAAAGTATGGTCAGCACTTTTCAAATGTATGATGGAGGACCCTGAGGCTGTGCTCAGGGATTGACAACTCACCAAGTAGACTTGGTGCCAAAAGGGGAAAACATGTGAGGTTGTGACTGTTCAGGCAGTTCACAAGGTCAAAGCTAGGCAAATCCGAAGGGTGGGATAGACAGATGTTGCATGCAACCATGAGCTGTCACAGCCAAAAACAAATTACCATAGCCAAAAGCTGCCTGTCACAGCCAAGAGTGACCTGTCACAGCTGAGATCAGCCTGTCACAAGCCACTTACAGGTGTGTATTGTACAGTTGTTGTTTCATGCCATGTGAAATGTATAACTGTCACATACCTGTATGCGACCTCAATTTGCACACAGTTTCAAAGCATCTGCTTCTGTGCACTTTCATTCTCTCATCTCTGTTTCTCCTGTGTTTGAATCCAGCCAGTGTGACTATATAAGTCTTGGCCTTTTTCCTCCTTTGTAAGGAGATCATCATTAAATCATATCACATTTTTCCTAACCACCAATTATACATTTCATCTCAACTTTTATTATATCTCAACTTGCTATATATTGTTAGTGTTAGGAAATTCTTTGGTTTTTTGTTCACTACTTCTCTCTCTTGCCTAGGATCCACTAGGCTCAAGCCAGCTTCCTTTACATGGAAGGCTGACAACAAGGCTGAGGTCCTAGCCCTGAAAATAGCAGCATCCCAGGCCCTCCTCCACCTAGAACTCTGAACAACTAACTTTTGGTTCCTCATAGATAACCAGCCAGCCCTTTGGGCACTCTCTCAATGACTCTGTCCAACAGCTGGCTTACACCTGTGGCAAGTTACCCAGTTAGCCCTCCAGAACCTGCTCACACTACATCCCTTCACCAACATCCACTTAGTCTGGTGCCCAGCTCACTCTGGCATTGACAGAAATGAAGAAGCTGATGCAGCTGCAAAAGAGGCCACCAAACTCAACTGCCCTACCCCAAAGCTCCCCAGCAGCCTCGCATCAGTCAGGCTGCAAATCAAAACCCAACTTAAACACACCTGCCAGCTGATCCCCCCCCCCACAGGTAGTGAACAGGCTCCAGAGGATGTACAACCCAATGGAGGTTTGTGGCACATTGGCAAAGCTGGCATGCCAGGATGCGGCAGCTATTGCACAGCTTTGCACCAGCCATTCACCCCTCAACACCTTCCTCCACTGAATCAATGCAACTGACTCACCCAATTGTGAGGCTTGCAAACAACCAGAGACAACAGAGCACTTTCTCCTTCTTTGCTGTCAGCCTAGCTCTAAAGAAAAGTGTAGATATCATGAAATTCTGGCTAGCTACTAAGGTAATTATTTTATTTTATGTGGATATGTTCACAATAAAATATTGTTAAGCCTTATCTGAATATATCAGGCATTAACAGAAGTCAAAATATGCTTGTACTTCTCTTCACTAACTCTTATAGGTTGTGGCAATCACTCTATGGTGAGATTTCAGTATACAACAATTGTGTAACAGGGATTGATTAACCCAAAATGGAGTATATAAAGTTATAGAGTGTCCAAGTAGTTAGTACCTGATCCAGAAACATGCCTAAAATGATATATGAAAGGTTTTAACAAATCACTAACTCTTCTTTTACTTCTAGAGGGAGTATTTGTCAAAAATTTAGAGAAATTGATGAGGTAGAGATCTAGTATATGT
>MU167458.1:36208-49760 GCA_015951145.1 Cronartium quercuum f. sp. fusiforme G11
TAAGCAATGCAACACATTTAAATTGGAGGAATGTGTCTGACCCAACATAGGATGTGTGCACCAGACCCAATTATGCCTTTATGCCCCCCCCCCCCTCCTTGGTTACAGCTAATTGATTGGGATGAAGCCATCCAATGTTGAGTTGGATATATTCATCTGACATAAAATTTTTGGGGGTGACACAGTGTCTGAAAATATTTCAGGACTTAAGCAGTTCAACCAAGGCCTCGTACTGTGGACAAGTCACAGCCCTAATCAAAAGTCTGGAGCTTGGGTTGAGGGTTTTAGGGCATTCAATAGACCTTTGGAATATTGCTTAATGACATAGACTGTCCAAAAGAAGTGAGCTTTGAGCCACTGTTTTAGTGGCTTGTACATATCAAATATTCCAAAGTAGCTAGGTAAGTTCAGAGACTTGATTTTCACCTTTGTGCATATTTGATATGTACAACCTACTGTAACAGTGATTCAAAGGTCTCTTCTTTTGGATAGTCCAGGCACCAATCAAGTGCTGAAGACAGCATTGGAGCCTTGATAAAGGCTTTTGAGGCTTGATCAAGGCCCAGGGGCATTCATCAGAGGTCCAGAGCCTTTCACAGCAGAGAAGGCCAGGTAAGTTACAAGATACTGTGACATTTTATTTGTCCACTAAACTTCTTCCGAACACTCCTTGGACGTGTCAACTCCTCAGACAGAGCTGCCACCCAAGGGCTGTGTGGAATAAGTGTATTGAGCAAGCTTAGTTGAACACATGTTATTGTGCGGCAAGGCTTTTCTTGCTCCGGAGTCTGGAGCCTAGTTCATGGATATCAACTTGCAATGCTGGACTGCTACACTATCTGAGGCATTTTGATTTGCGTAGCTGAACACCTTTAGGGAATATTGCCCCAAATTCTCTGATAGTGCAGCTAATTAACGTCAATCACACATCTTCTTCTGCCATAAAGTAGCTACAAAAGCACTTACTAGCGCCTTGATAACCGAAGTATTGATCTGTGAACTGACGTTATGAAAATCCTTACTTGCAATGGACCACACCTAAGAGAGTATCTGCCATCAACCATTGCAAAATCTTTCCCACTCATGTGCATCCCGCAATGAGATGTAAACCAAAGACGAATTTCTACAAGCAAACGTATAGCGCTGGCCATGCATTCCTAATTCTACTTCTCCAAGAGTTGTGTAACAGCCGGGGTCAGGAGTCTTGCATGGTCTGAAAGATTTTCGGACTGTGAGAAATTTGGCTCAATTGTATTCATTTATACCCATTTGTTGCTCGGGAGCGAACACGAAATGAGTGAATTTACTCAATTCATTTCAGGGATAAAATTATACACAACATTGAGGGCCAATTAAAGATGTCACCTTGGACTATCACTTTGATTGTTCCGAGGTTTATGCTCGAGTGACACGGGTTCTTAGGTTAGCTCTGTTGACAAATGCTAACCGGTGTTGTTCTGCTTTGAGCTTGAGAGTTTCGGACGTCTGTGTAAGTATAAATTCAAAGAGAAAGAGAGAGAGAGAGAGAGAGAGAGAGAGAGAGAGAGAGAGAGAGAGGTAAAAATGTCAATAACCGTGGCATAGATCTCCGCAAAGTTTGTTCAATAGTTCATGATTATATGGAGGGATAATAGAGCAAAGTTGAGACCAGTGACGGTTACACGGACCCCGTTCAAAACAGCAAGCACTTCCATCGCTAATCGCTCCCCAAATTTCTTTCCAGGCCTTCTTTCACTTTGCTTGACCATCCAGAGGATACCCTTCCGGAGTCGCTGGCGTTCTTGCAGAGCAACCGGGACGGTAGTAACTTTGATCCGTTTTTGCTCTGTCCGTGTCAGGACCATGGGGCTCGCCAACTCGACCGCCTTAGTCAGTAGCGGCAGAGGATCTTGGTTGGTAATTAGTCGGAGGTGGGAGAGGAGCGTGACACAATGTTTTTGAGCGATCGTTCGTTTGCCTTTGCGCATCAAGAGACCGGTGAGGTAGTTGAGCAGTGGATGCTCGAGCGGCGGTACGCTCACAGGTGGATCGCGGAAAGCCGTCAAGCTCGCCACATCGTCCGTAGCTGGGAAGGGGGGCGGGGGCTGATAGACCGGTAAAAGACGCGCACGTGGATGCCGATCGAGCCTTGATGGTGAGCATTGAAGGGATGCTGAAATCGAAGGACATAGAAACAAGAGTACAAAGAGGTAAAAAACAGATGGTTGTTCTCAGATTCATACATCAGTACGTTCTTCCTTCGAAATAGTATTATTTGAAGCCGAGATGCCTGATCGGCAGACGCACCGTGAGAAGTGGTACGGAACTGCCTTGAGTTGATCAGCTGAGTTGGCAAAAATTGAGACCGTTCAGATCGAGAAGCCCATCGTAGCTTGGATAACGGTGTCAAAGCCGGCTTGAGGATGGAATTGGAGGACATGTCGACCAAACTGAAGGTCAGCCTTGAGGTTGCACTGGTGAGGATAGTCGGATTGAAGTTCTGGTGTACTTGTTTTTTGGCAGCATGCCGGAAGTGTACCAAAGTCCGATACAGTCATCTGTCGTTATAAGCATGTAGATTTGTATGACTCGGGATTGGACATCCTCTCCCCCAACCTTTCAAGACTCTGGAGCAAGATCAAACTTGACTAAGTCCCTCGCTGACTTAGTAGGGAACCTGACGAGCGTCAGCAAGGGACTTCCCGCTAAAACAGAAATTCTTGCCTGAGAAGTGAACTGTATTGGTTCAAAAAGTATCGCATTGCATCCATTTCATCTCTTACTTATGTACACTTATCGAAATTACTATCTCTAGGTCTTCTGGTTCCTAGAAGACCAGTGTGCGGGTCGTAATGTAACAGTCCCAGGTCTTGTGTATTTCCATGATACGTGCCTGGTGTTGTTACTAGACATAATAAGAGACTGTTAGAGTTTTCCAAACATTATGATTTCATAAATTAAGGTGATGGGTTAGATTTTCCCCCATCACCTGGTTCTTTTTGTTCTAGATGGGTGGTAGGGGAGGTTTTGAGAAACTTAACATAACCATTAATAAGGTGTATATTTTATAGTTCATTTGATCCGGGGATAAACTTTAAGGTTATGATAAGTTTAGATATTATTTAGATGATGAAGATGAAAGTATTCAATGAAATGATGAAGATTGCAGAGATGAGGAATTGGGGAGACAAGATGGGGATCCTCTGGGTTACATGATTATAAGGATCCTGCCTCCTTCCAATTCTTTGTTGGTTGATTAACCAGACCCTTGGTTTCAAAGTTGCTGATTTAATTTTGAAACCATAATTATTACTATCCAGCTTTCAGCTGGACTGGTTCAGTCAGGTATGTCTTAGGGTCTATGTTAAGTGGCCCACTTGTCCTTATCCTATATGTACCTTAGACTCATGTGCATGGACCTTCACTACCTCTGTTGTACCTCCGATGGAAATTCTCAATTATCATTTTTCTGGCTCAATGTACCTTCCTCAGTGTCAAGAAAAGGGGGCATAGGAAAGACCTGCTACATAGCCTCAACCTCCAAACTTTTTCATACCTCCCTTGGAAGTTGGAGTTTGAGGAGGTGTGTTCAGCAGGTTTATGGACTTGCAGCACATACAGGTGGCCTGTACAGCCTGCAAGCACGGCCATGACCCTGAAAATGGCTGGGCATACCTCTTCTGGAACACCAACTTCCAGGTGAGGCACTGCTGGCATAGAAGCCTGGGGTTGAAAATTCCAAGGCAAGCTTAGATGTAAAACCTTGGGTGGCACACATTTGAGGTTTTTGCCCGAGCTTTTTTTTGGCACTGGACAAATGTGCGGACTACGACCTCTGGTGCCCTCTATCCAATGTTTCAAATCCAAGGATGCTGTGGTTAAAAAAATCCGAGGCATTTATGCTTGCAGTGAAGTACGCATAAAGCTGAAGTTGAAGAATATGCTAAAGCCCACATCTGAACCTTCATTTCTTGGAGCAGAGGGGTGTTGATTGGCCCAAAAAAGTAAAACTGCACCTAAAGCCTAGATCCTGAGTCTTTAACTGTAGAATTGTAGTTCAATTTCAGGATCTCAACTGTAATTGTGAACCTGACACTGCCAAGATATTTGTATCGGATGGGCCTATCCGATGTTCTATCACCCCGAGATATGCGATGCAGTGTCAGTAGGATTAGGTGCGATGGAATTACACTGCAATATGGTGTCAGAGCATTAGATACCGATAGTAATTCCATCGCACCTAATCCTACTGACACTGCATCGCATATCTTGGGGTGACAGAACATCGGATAGGCCCATCCGATACAAATATCTTGGCAGTGTGATCTGCGCTTTTTTCACCAATGAGATTGACAGATGCTAACCTGTGCAAGTTTTTCAAGATCTCAACTGCCACCAAAAACCTCAAGTTGAGATTCTGAGACAGACCTAAGACTCTGCAGGAAAAACCTGGAGATTGTCAGCCCTGAGGACTGCATGACAGTCCCATAGGCTGAAAGAAGTCATGTACATACACAGTTACTAGGAGGAATAGGTGTGATACATAGTGTAACACATGTATTACATGTGTAATAAGTAATGTACACATATAATAAGTAGTGTAACATATGTATTCACTGCCAAGATATTTGTATCAGATGGGCCTATCCAATGTTCTATCACCCCAAGATATGCGATGCAGTGTCAGTAGGATTAGGTGCGATGGAATTACACTGCAATATGGTGTCAGAGCATTAGATACCGATAGTAATTCCATAGCACCTAATCCTACTGACACTGCATCGCATATCTTGGGGTGATAGAACATCGGATAGGCCCATCCGATACAAATATCTTGGCAGTGATTACATAGGTATTGAGTAGTGTAACATATGTACTACATATGTAATGAATAGTGTAACAATTGAACCACACCTCAAGCTCAGTGTCAAGAGCTGTATATACATATATAAAGCCACCTGATGGCATTACACAAGTATCATCCACCAAGTGAAGAAGTGTAAATGTAAATTGAGTAACTTGTAATAAAAGAGCTATTATTAATTACAAGACAAACCAGCAAGGGCTAGGTTAGCCCTTTGACATGGGAAATGCCTATAGTGAAGGAAGATTGAAGACTGAGGGTATAAAAGGAGGTCCCAGAGTCTTCCCTCCAGGAGGACATTTCTAACAATCAACCAATAAACTAAGAAACTATAACTCAACAGCTTGAGACAGTATTAAAGTGATCCCTGAGCTTTCTTCTCAGATAGCCATAGAATCATTCACCCTACTCTGGGTGTGGTGATTATTCTATCACATAGAAATAGCTTGGGCTCTTTGTCTCTTCTTTTGACTCTTTCTTAGTCTTTCAAGGTCCACACTACCTTGTCTTCACTGCACCTCATCTAGGAGACTCCTCCCTCTTGTCTTTAGGGTTCTTGAGAGGGAGCTAGTTGAGGAAGAAGACCAACAGTGTCAGAGTGCCAGCTGAGTGAAGCCCTGACTAAGGATTCAGCACCCTCACTGTGTTTCAGACAGGCTGGTTCACCTGCTCACCCAGTGGATTCACAGTGCCCATCTGTCTCCTAGCCTTTGCAGCCCTAGGAGGATTTGGGGAAGAAACCCTTGATTGCACTGAGTCTCAGACTCAACAAACCAACCATCCTTGCACTTTCAAGTGAGAGTCCAGCCAACTGAAGCTAGGACCTCACAGAGATCTATGTTTGTCACCCATGAATGTAACAGTTTTGAGCCAATACAGCTCACTTGTCAGAAAAGAGTTCCTGTTTTAGCAGTAACACTCTTGCTAATGCTTTCCAGGTTCCTTACCTAGTAAACAAGGAACTTGGTTACTTTTGGATGCACACAACAGTGCTTGTGTGGTGAAAATCTGTGTGTGTCTTTGGAAATGTGCATGAGTGTACCTCCTCTCACTGCCAACATATTTTCATCACATGGAAGTTTGCTATGTAACATAGCATGTCTTCATGTGATGCTATGGACCATTTTTCAAGGTCCCTACCTTGGAAAATAGACCTATTGCATTGCATCTTGGCCTGCTATGTGACATAGCATGCCTCTATGTGATGCAATTTTCTTGGTGGTGAAAGATTTGGATCCCAGACCTAGTCCTCCCAAATCCTCATCCTTGAGGTCAACTAGCTGCAGTCAGTACTTGGGGGATTCCCAGTACAACTGGCTCAAGTTGTTAATAAGGGTACCCCAGAGCCCTTCAATCAACAAAGTTTAACCAGATAGGTAGCCTCCCAGAGCTACCTCACTAACAGGACTAATAAGCCAATTAAAGGCTTTCTCAGGAAGGAATTAATCTTTAGACTACACCTTCCTTGAAATTCTAGCCAGGAGGTAGCCTGACAGAAGCCACCACCTGACAGTCATAGTGACTCATAATAAACTCTAAAATGAATATGGTCCTTATTTCCCTCTGTATATATTTCGCAAGTGAGTAACTTCAATGTAAAAGTATGATGAAAATTTCCAACTTTACCTCCCTTCTTCAATACAAAACACCCACAAAAGCCACCAGACACACAGTCCATGCGTGTTATCATTCAGTCATCTATTTTTCAAACCTCCCATTTCCAAAATGTGTACCCTTGCAAAAAAAAATCTCCTCTGATGGGCATTCCCCTTTCACACACCCATCACAAAGAAAGACACCCGCATTTCTATGCATGTCTGAGGGAAACCCTCAAGAATTTTCGATTTAGGTGTATTGGCTGACTTTGCAGATCGCCCAAGCACGAAAAGTGAGTTTTACACCATCGAAAAAGGTGATCCTGCTTTCTTGTGTAATGAAAAATACTCACACAAATTTTATAACTCCTGATTGACGGTTCCTTCACCTGCATTATTTTGATGTCCACTTGGCCACATTGTCTTACAACTTGCCTCAAGGTTAATGCTCACACGCTACTTACCTTTAGCTGGAATCACAATATATGAATGATCTCAAATTATCAGTAACCGCGTAGTGCAATGAATGGAGACGACTGCTTCTCGTCAAAAGGTAAAAAGTGGGCCTGGTCTGGCAACAAACTGGCCGTGTATCAATAAGAGCACCAGTTTATTTCATCCTCAGAGGCTTATCGGCTGCAGAATGAACAAGGAAGCCGGCAAGTGACCAAGCGTGTTGCTGTCAAGGCCACAATATCTGGAGAACATTTCATGATCAACCGCAGTACTAAGCTAACCCAAAAATCTTAACCCTCATGGTCTGAACAGGTCTGAAGACTGAACCGGTCCAGTCGCCGAAAGTCAAGTACCCGACCCGAACTTTTCCGGCCGGTGAAGTGAAGTGATCGGGAACGGATGAGACAGTGGCAGTGCGCACACTTCAAGCACTCACTCTCACTCAACCACTATTTGAGGACTATCTTTAAACTTACCACCGTCTCAATAGCAACAGCTACAATAACAACAAAATGTCTGGAATCGGAAACATGGGGAAACATGCCCTCCGGGTCGCCAAGAATTAGTCAGTTGCTCTCTTCATTGAACCACCATGAACAGTTTCTTAACTTCTTTCGCTCTCTCAGCACCAAAGGTTATTCAGACACCCAAACCAAGGTCCGCACTGCTACTTCAAACGATCCATGGGGGCCTTCTGGTACACAGGTCAGGTTTCTTCCCTTTTTGCGCACTCGGCGTTCGACAAATGCAATGTTCTCCTAATCCGTTTCTTCCCCCCTTTCCAATCTTTCATCAGATGAACGAGGTTGCCACCTTGACTTTCAACCAACAAGATTTTATCGAAATTATGGAAATGCTGGACAAGCGATTGAACGACAAGGGGAAAAATTGGAGACACGTCTTCAAGGCTCTCACGCTTCTGGATTACCTTCTTCATGCCGGTAGCGAGAACGTGGTACTGTATTTCCGGTAAGTTTGGTATCATCCAGCAGTTGTCAGGTTGGTGTTTTAACGTCATCATTTTGCGTTTTGTGATACACAGCGAGAACGTATACATTATCAAGACGTTGAAAGAGTTTCAGTACATTGACGAATATGGAAAAGATCAAGGCGCGAATGGCGAGTCAGTTCAGGCTCGCATCAACGTCTCCCTATCAGTTGCTCATTTTTTTTTCAAACGCCTCGGGTCCGGATTTCGGTAAAATGTTTGGCTACCCATTACAGTTCGTCAGAAGGCAAAGGATATCTCCAACTTACTCATGGACGAAGGCCGCTTGCAAGATGAGCGTCGTTCTCGTGCACATATGCGTGACAGAATGTCCGGTCGTCGGAGAAACAGTTTTGGAGACGATGACGGGCCGAGACGCGCCCGGAGTGTGCCTCCCGGCCGGCAAAACAAGTAAGCTTTCGCGACTCCATACGCGCACCAAACGTACACCAACCGAAGTATGCCACTTTCACTCATCATCAATTGGGTGGGTTTATATCAATTGTCAGTGAGGACTCCGAGCTCCAAAGAGCCTTGGAACTGTCCCGACTAACCGCGGCTGAGGAAGCTGAACGCCTGAAGAAGCAAGCACCCGTCGATCCCGAACTGGAAGAAGCAATGCGGTTGAGTCGCGAAGAGGAGGCCAATCGCAAAAGAGTAGATCCGAACGCCTCGGCTCTATTCGATGATGGGTATGATCTGTAAGTGATTATCGCGTGCAAATCAACTATCAAATCCAGAGTCTCATCCGCATGGCAAACCAATACATGACAGACACAACAACAACGCCCAACCTGACCTCATCGATATGTCTGTTCCATATCAACAAACCGGCTACCAACCCCAGTTTGCTTCGTTCAACCCGTACGCTGCCCAGCAACAGGAGGAATTCATGCGCGCGCAACAAATGGAACAGCAACGCCAACAGGTATGCTGCTCCGCTTTCACGAGTCTTGGCCTAGACGGCTAATCCTGTCCACTTCGTGTTGCGCAGATGGAGGAACAAGCTCAATATGAAGCCATGATGCAGCATCAAATGCTTCTTCAACAACAACAGCAACAGCAACAGCAGCACCAACAACAACAAATGCTCATGGCCCAACACACTGCTGTACCTATCCAGCCCCAGATGACGTCGTACGGCTCCAACAATCCCTTTGCGCAATTTTCTTCCCAGCCTTCGAACTACGCCCAACAGGCCGTCGCCTCTCCTCCACCGCGGGCGCCCTCGGCCCCGCCATCTACTTTTAGCTTCAGCGACTACTCCAGCCTTAGCCTGTCCAACCACCAGCCCGCACCGCCAATGCCACCCAAGACAGTGGCAAATGAAGAAGCCTTCAGACGCCCACAGGCAAATTCCAAACCACCCCAGGCCAAAGACGACGGTCAACACGCAAAGCTGGCTGCGCTCCTGGCCGCGGGCGGCGGATTGGACACCTTTGGTAACGAGGGCAACCTGCGCGTGCCAGTGTAAGTGATTATATCCATTGACCAGCCAAGATAACATTCGGCTTATACTCTCTTCAAATTTGATCAGCGGCTCGCCCTTCCATCCTTCGAACCGACTCGCGGCGCAAAAAACTGGGGCTGGAGGCTCAAATCCTTTCGGGTCTGGTTTCAAACCTCAACCATCTCAGTCCTCGACTCAACACCAAAGCCAAGACAACCCATTCTTCACGCTTTAATCATTATGGTTCTCTTCACACACACATCTATATATGGATATGAAACCTTATGTCATTCTCAAGTGGTTTTTCCTTTTGTTTTGTGTGTATACAATTGCTGCTGTCCCTTTACATTACGTCCTTCTTCTTATCTGGCCCATATGTCCGTACACCACTCCGCAGGATTCTTTTTATGCTTGCTTCTATGTTGTATAATAACTTGTTCATATGTGCCGTGAACAAGAGGAGAGATTGAAGAACATTGTCATGGATCATGACTACAGCAGAGACATGTATATGGAGAGGATGCATTTGAAGACTGCTTCGAGAATTCAAAGTAACAGTATCCGACTTTGTTCTGCCTGATCTTGAGGGTAGCAAGAAGCCCGCAAACTCCCAGCACACAGACCTTACAGAAGACCTGAGATGGTGGCTCCCTTGAAGATTGTTGCTAATTAAAACCATCTACTGTAGGCCCTCTGCCAACAATTCATTTACAAGTTATGGCCAAGGTTGTGATGGATCAGTAATTATGGAGCCTTGGATCAAAACCTTGGATGGAGTATCTGCGTGAAAGCCTGACCAAAGACTCCTGCGAATCCAATTACCCCTTATGAAACCGTGAGACAGATTTTCTTTTTTTCCAAGACTCTGAGCAACCTAATACTGTCTTGAACGGAAAGGGGTGGAGGGGGAGGGGGAGGTCCAATACGCTTGCTTCTCCAATTGAATGGTTTATTCACTGCTGACCAGATTTTTTTTTTTTTTTTTTTTTTTTTTTTTGAATTGAATTGAATTTTGTGGATACAGCTGTAAGGCGGTAGCCTTACAGACAACAGTATAAGCATAAGAAGTAGAAGCATGAAGCAGATAGATAGGGGAAGAAGAAGGGTCTGTGCACGTAGCCCTTGAGATTCTGACTGCTCCATTGTGGGGGTTCTCTTGGGCTAGTAATAACACAGGTGTTTTTAGAATCTCTTCGAGGAGCTTTCCTTGACGCTGTGCCCTAGTCCTCAATAGTGTGGGAATCTAGCCGAGGACTCCCTTACAACAGGTACCAGATCATTTTTTAAAAAAAAGAAGTCCTTCAATTCATCTATCCAAGGCAATCAATCATGAGTAAAGTGGTGAACCTAAAAAAAAACAATTACGAAATTTTTTCAAACCAAAGGCAACTAACTGCTTTTCTGTTTAAAAAACCTACATACTTTTTGTTTTTTTTCAAGCACATTCAAGACTTCAGAAATGTATTTCACTGCATTATATCTCAAGCCTGTGCAAGTCATTGAAGAATTTTCTCAAACGTCCCTGATCTGAGAGACAGAGTCAAGCCCAAGCCCAGGGACATATTTTAGTATTCCTGAATGACCAATCATGGCCCCGAACGTGCCCTCTAGCAATGACACAGCATTTAAATGCATCACACATAAGTAGGTAGGGAGGCTGGGACAATACAGACCCCAATACACTAGCATTGTCAATATTGTGATTCAGAAATCTATGGCGTTTTTGGACCTAAAGCCTCGGACAAAAAGGAAGAACAAGTTCTGTTGAAGTGGATGTAGCGGAAAATTTCTTCAGGCAACATCATTCAATGGATTCTCGATATCGACGTTGCCTTCCCTATTGCCGCTATATATGTAGGTGGCTCATGTCCCAAATAATTTAAATCAACAAGATTGGGTTGTATCAACAACTTCGAGGATAAAACACTATCACACAAGGAAGGCCGGAATCTTCATGATAAATCTTTGGTAGAAATAAGCATCATCATGTCAGAGTTCGAACTGACGAGGGGCACTGGCAAAAGAGGAAAGGCAGATTGTGCGAGGGCGGGAAGGTGTGACACACTTAAAGGTTCGCTTTAGCCAGCTCGGCTTCGACCACTGCTTTCAACTCTCGGATCACAGCCCCAGGTTGAGGGGCACCAAACACCGCTGTGCCAGCAACAATCACATTGGATCCTGAGAAAGATGAGTCAGCTCAGAAGAGATTCCCTTAATGATCTAGAGGAATGAAGTGGCTGACCTGCCTCCGCACACGGTTTTACTGTTTTCGGTCCGACACCACCGTCCACCTGAATATCCTTGGCTGGAAACCGATCTCGTAGCTCTCGCACTTTGATCACGCAGTCTTCCATGAACTTCTGCCCACCTCGACCGGGGTGGACGGTCATGACCAACAAGAGATCAGCTTCGGCAGCTATCTCGTCTGTGATAGCCTGAGAGGGCGTGTCGGGTGAAATGGCAACCCCTGCGCGCATGCCGCTCGCATGGATCTTGCGAATGATGGCCAACGGCTCGTGGTGGTCTGAACCCGGGTTCTGCAGGCAAGCTTCGATGTGGAAAGTGTAAGACGCTCCTCCGGCCTCTGACACGTCTGGAATCCATCTCATCGGATCGGCAACCATCATGTGACAGTCCATATAAGCTCCCTCGACCGACTTGGCCACACATGCCAGCACAGGAGCTCCGATGGTGATATTCGGAACGAAATGGCTGGTGTGATAAGATCGGGGGTGAATCAAGCGTTTCAGTCTGTTGGGTCCGAATGGGGCTTCTTCCGTCGTGTCTCAGAAATCAAGCGTGATACCGGAAGACTTCTCACCCGTCCATGACATCTGGCGCGTTCACATTTGGAAGAGGCAAACGAAGTCTTAATATCATCGATGGAGCAGGTTCAACACTTTGAACATTAAGCGACTGACCCATGTGTAGCCATTCTGCACCATCTTTGATCACCCGCTTGCACTCAGCCGTCAGGTTACCAAAATCGCTCGCTAAAATCGATGGGGCGATAATTGCTTTGACCATTTTGTCAAGAACCGAGAGGCCACGAGTGGAGGTGTAACAAAGTCTAGAGACGAGTGAAAATGATACAGGGCGAAGCTTGTCAGTACCGAAACCAGGTGTCGAGTACTTAAGCTCGCAGCCTACGAAACTTGAAACCTAGGGTCCTAACTTGCCCAAGCATGCTGGCTTGAAAATATAGTACATAACAAGTCCCTCCAACTGTCAACAACCCTTTGACTTCTTGAGACCTCCTCGGCACTTCTTTTAAAGATGGCCAGAACACCTAATTCTGCTCTTGTAGTGAACCGTCAGCTTAACTAAGCCCCTCGGATCTGTGGCGTGAGGACAACATCGAGCATCGGGACGTCCTGCAGTGCTGCTTCCGAGCCAAATTCAACGTTGACGCAAGAGATATCCCGGGGGAATCAGTCCTGAGTCTGAGGTGACCCAATTCAAACCTCTTCGTGCTATATAAGACTGGCTGAGATGGCTAGTAGATCGTTGATTTCAACCTTTCCGCCGGGTTTTGTCACAGATATAAAACCTCGCACCTGGTAACATACGCTAAGGCTTGCTATAAGGTACATGGCTGGAACACAATGTATTGGGCTTGCCATTGATTTTCAACACCCCGCCGCAATTCTCAGTTAGTTGAAATCTGAGGGTACAAGCACATGTAGAATGGTGAAAGACACAATTTTGTCCTTGGACTGAGGAGATTGATAAGGAGAGAAACAGAGAGAGAAATGGGGAGGTAAGGCTGCAGGTGCCTTGGAATCTGTCGTACTCAGGTCAGTAGCAAATTAAATTCCCTCCTAGGGTCTTGACCGAAAATCATTTAGTGGATCCAAATTTACTATGGTAGCCTAGTGTCAAAAACCAAGGTCAAAACTCGTTCAAGTTGGGATCCGAGAACATTTTTGGAACATCTGTGTCAACAGCATTTCAAAAAGGTATTTGTTGAATCTTTTCTTTCATTTTCATGTTTCTGTTCTTGGTAAAAAACATCGACTCTGCGGGGTCAGATTTGTTAAGGTACCCGGCTCAGGTCAGTTCTGTTCTCTCTCCTCTGCTGTCTCGCTCGGCGGTCCAAATCCCAATGATGCATTCACCCCACACACATTTACAAGAGAAACAGAGAAAGGACAGGAAGAAGAGAGAAAGGTGTAGAAAGGTAGAGAAAGAGAATAGGGTGCAGACCTGTTAAGGTACCC
>MU167459.1:44698-57052 GCA_015951145.1 Cronartium quercuum f. sp. fusiforme G11
GCATATCTTGGGGTGATAGAACATCGGATAGGCCCATCCGATACAAATATCTTGGCAGTGGCTGCTGGGGCATTGGCTAGTCCAAAGGGCATCACTTGATATTTGAAGAGACCAAAAACTGTGCAGAAAGCTGTCAGCCATTCATAACCTTCTTGGATTTGCAGTAAGTTAAAAGCTGCTTTCAAGTCAATTTTTATAAAAAATTTACATCCTTGTAATTGGTTCAGTAATAGACCAATAATTGGAATGGGGTAGCTGTCTCTCACAGTCACCTTATTCAATCTGTGATAGTCAACACAGGGCCTATTTTTCTTACCAGGAACTTTCACAAAGAACATTGGGGCCACTGCAGGGGACTTAGAGGGCACAATGTGTCCAAGGTGTAATTGTTCATCTAAATATGAACATAACTCACTTGTTTCTTCTTGGGTCAGGGTGTACAATCCTCCAAAGGGGGCATTTGCACTGGTTTTCAACTGAATTGCAATGTCAAAACTATGGTGTGGAGGAAGTACATTAACCTGTGGGCAGAAAACAGAGTGGTAAGTTTCAAAATCAGCAGGTAAGGAAAAATCAGGAAGACTTGGGATAGTGGAGGTGATGGGTGTTGGATTGGAAGTTGGGGAATCTGGTTGTGAGAAATCGGAGGAGAGGGAAGGAGATAGACGGAGTGATTCACAAACTGCTACACTACAAGGGACAGAATTGACTAGTTTTACTGAAGTCCTGCCAATTTCAAGAAAACCTCCTCTTGTGTTAATTACTGTGCCAACTGATTTCAACCACAGAAGTCCAAGAATGATTTGTTGGTGGCCAAGGTGTATTGGGTTAAGATGAGCAGGAAGAGAGATAGGGGAAGATTTGGGTCCAAGAAGTATGGAGCCATTCCATTCATGAGTTACCAATCCTCCTTCTGCTGCTGACCCATCAAATCCAACACAGTTGAGTGGGAAAGCTCTTACTGACAACTTTAAATTTAAATGTTTTGCTAATTGTTGACTGATAAAATTAGCCATCATACCCATGTCTATCAGGGCTTGGATAACTATAGTGGAACCAGGAACATTTAGACAAACAGCAATTAAAAATCATGAGTCAGTCAGGTTCAGACTAGAAATGTGGATAGTAGAAATGTATGTTTGAAGGGGGGTGTTAGCTAGAGTGGGGTATGTGTACTCTGGGTCAACAGTGCCTGGTGCTGTGCTTTGCCAGTACAATTCTAGTTGTTCTGTGATGGCTGATGTTATTTCAAAGGTAACATCATCTTCAGGAAGAGAAGTATCGACAACAGAAATGGCAGCAGTGGCTGTTTTCAATAATTGTACTATATCAGCTTCTGTTGCTTTCTGGCAAATGTGGCATCCATTTTTGATGTGTGAGTCATCATAGGGCTTGCAGCAGTTGTAGCATAGTCATCATGTTCAGCAGATGCAGTGAACTGTTGCTGCTGGGCTGGTTTGATCAATGGCATTGATATCAATGTCCATTGCATGAGGGTTCACTTGTAATGGAACAGGCACTGCCAAGAAAATTGCATCACATAGAGGCATGCTATGTCACAAAGCAGGCCAAGATGCAATGCAATAGGTCTATTTTCCAAGGTAGGGACCTTGAAAAATGGTCCATAGTATCGCATGAAGACATGCTATGTTACATAGCAAGCTCCCATGCGATGAAAATATGTTGGCAGTGCTAGGATAAAGAATTGTGGCATGGCATTCTCCATTACCACAAATTCTGGTCTTATCCTTACTGATCCTTGCACATGAGGAAAGATTACAGGTAGTTCAATACACTGCCAAGATATTTGTATCAGATGGGCCTATCCGATGTTCTATCACCCCGAGATATGCGATGCAGTGTCAGTAGGATTAGGTGCAATGGAATTACTATTGGTATCTAATGCTCTGACACCATATTGCAGTGTAATTCCATCGCACCTAATCCTACTGACACTGCATCACATATCTCAGGGTGATAGAACATTGGATAGGCCCATCTGATACAAATATCTTGGCAGTGAGGAATAGCATGTAAGAGGGGTTTTAAAGGTGGAAAAGATGTTATAATCATTAATAAAAGGTGGAAAAAGGGAGTTTTAAGGTAAAAGGGACTTCTATGGTGGCATTATTCTTTTCCCTGAACATTGATACAATGTTTTATGTGGTCAGAAACATACAATTTCCTCTTTAAAGGTGTTGTATTACCACAGAAATAACTCTAATCCTTAATTTTGAGTTTACAGGTTTTTATATCTCTTTTAATTTTAAAGATAACCTGGTAGTACAAAAATGAAAGTTGTACGAAATTATAAAACAATAACATTTACTAATGCATACAAGAAGGTTTGTAATTACAATAAGTAGCAACCCTTATGCAGAAGTAAAGAAGCGCATTTAAATTGGTGTATTAGACTTTTTTACTCAATTTTCAAGATATTCAAAGTTACACTAGTGCAAATTACTTGTAGAAGACTTAGCTACATTATTCATCTTTAAATTTTTTTTATTGCATCAGTAGTTTAGAAGTTACAAATAAATTTAAGGGATTGAATTAAATATAAGGGTATTAAAAATAGGTGCATGGGTATTGGAGGTGTATTAATTGTTGGAGGAGTGGAATTATGGGTTGAGACAGAGGGGAAGTACTGGTTTATAGAGAGATACAGTGTTGTGAATGTGTATTGGTCATTTTGGCATGTGTAGGTATGATTAGTGGATGTTACATGTGATTTGATGATGTAATTTCAGAAGGACTATGGATTCACATTCACATAGCATGTGTAGTTCTGAAGATAGAGCTTAAGTGTAAAGATGAAAGTTATAGACAAGAGGCAGGAAAATCCAAATATGTATGTTTCAACATTATAGCATCAATAGCAAAAGAGACTCGCAAAAATGAAGTTTAGAATGGAAAAATAGGTGAAAATAGGTGGATTTCATTGGTTTTTCTTGTTTGTAGTGTGATTTTCTGTGTGTAGTGAAGTCATGTGAATGTTGTAGGAGCTTTCTGCAGGTGATTTTTTTTGTGGTTGGACTGATTGGGAGGTCTGGTGAAAAAATTTGTGTGTGGTTCATGTTCTAGAAATGGAGATATAGGGTCTGGCTCTCTCTCTTTCCTTTCTGGGACTTTGTCTGTGAGCTCAATAATTAAAGACCCTTTCAGAATAAGTTAGTTAGTGTCCTTTTATTCATGTAAAAACCAGAACTGCTCCCTTTCTCTTTATTAATTTAATAGAGATTGCTTATTAATTGATTCATAGTGTGCTATTATTCATTCATCTGGAATTACAAATTGTTCTAAGACCTTGGGTTAGATCCCCATTGAGGCTAGACTTTTGTAGAGGTTTTATTCATCAAGAGGTTTGTCAAAACTTAATCAAATTTCCTTAAGCCAGGGTAAGACCTGTTAAAACATCTGTTGATTGTCTTGTAGTGTAAGCAGAGGCATTTTTGTTTTTTTTCTTTTGTTGAATTGAGAAGTCCCTCTCAAGCTCTGCCCTTGCCTAGTACACTGGGAGTGCCACATCTGGTCCCCAAAATTGGGAAAATATCCCCTTTATTTATTAACTCTTGCTCTTCCAACTGAGACATTAATTCAAGGCCTTCAAGACATCAAAATTCAACATTTTAGGGTTTTTTGATTAGTTTTAAGGACTTCAAGCTCAGTTTACTTACTTCAAGATCAAGATTAGTGAATTAAATAGTTATTAACTCATTCAGATAATCGTGAAGAAGTCTTATAATTATTACATCAATCCTCATATTATTATTTAAGTCAAAATCAATCATTGTGGTGTTACAAGCCATTAATTCAAGTCAATTCAAGTTATCAGAGTCAAGTGTGTTACAATTATAGTTATATTTATTTATTATCATTGTTAAAAGACAAGATTGCATTCAAATTATCATAAAATTATCAAATACTTCAAGATCAAGAAGTTTCATATTTATTTAAGTCAATCAAAGATTATTGATACCTTATAAATTTCACAAAAAAATAGCTTATAATTTATTTGAAAGTGTTACAGTACATTATAAATAAAATGGCTAGCTCAAGCATCAAAGATTACAATGAAGGTGTTGAGAATTCAGGAGAAAACATTATCCATCAAGGTCCAAGTCAACAGAACTCAGAGAATCAATTTGAAGCCATTGAAAGACTCATCGAAAGAATTCCTGAAAGCCAGAAAATTTTGATGAAGAGATTTTTCATTGAAGAGAACAGAAGAAACAAGAGAGCTGAAAGAATAAAATTAGAGAAGAAAGGAGTCAGTTTTGATGGAGAAGAAGATGAAGATATTGATTTATTAGAAGAAGAGCATGTCAAAGACTATTTAGTTGGTTCAAAAGACAAGAAGCTAGAATTAGATGGGAGTCAGCTCAAGTTTGATTTTGAAGATGAGAAAGCTATGATTCCAAGAGCAAGATCAACTACTTTACTAGAAGAAGTCAAACCTGTTAAAATTAAACCAATGGACAAGAGTCTCAGATTCAAAGATGGTGATGACATTGATAGGTTTATTCAAGATTTTGAAGATGCAGCTTTCATTGATGGTGCTTCAGATTTAGACAAATGTATTCAATTTAAATTTTTCATACCTGATAAAGATACAAAGACAGTTATTGAGAGTATGGAAGGATACAAAGTCAAGAGATGGGTAATTTTAAAGAATGAGATGAAACAATTATGGGGAGCAGGTTTAGAAGCTCTTTATACTTTAGAAGACATTTTTTCATTGTGCAAGAAGATGCAGACTGAAGGAGGAATTTCAGCTTATGCAGCTTATTGTAGATTTCAAAGCAAGTTCAAAACCATGGTCACTTATGTCAAATCAACTGGACAGATAGGTGATGGTGATTCAGTAATGTTAGCTGCAAGTTATTATAAGTCATTTTCAAGTTCAATTCAAGACAAAGTGAAGACTGCTTTGGCAATTGATGGTGATATGCAAAAAGAAGGCAGAAGATATGTTATGCCTAGTCTTTTAATTTTAGAAAATGCATTTCAAAGAGTCATGAATACATTATCAGCATGGGAAAGCAGCAATTTTGAAGTTGAAGATGAAGAAAAGAAAAAGAAAGAAATTGCAAGTGTAGCAGCTTTGAACAGTTTTCAGACAAGAAGACAAGTTAATATGAATTCAAGAGTTTCTTCAGGAAAAGATTCAGTAGATGAGTTGAGAAAGCAATTAGAAGCAGCTACAAGAGAGAATGAAAATTTGAAAAGAAATGTAAGAAATAATTATAATAATGGAGGTTATCAGGGTCCAAGGTACCCTCAGCAAAATACTCAACCTCAACAGTTTTCTGCTCAGCAAAACTCAGCAGCTCAGCAATTTATTCCTCAGAAAAATTCACAATTTAATCCTCAACAGAATTATAATGCTCAAAATAATAATGGAAGGATGAATAGTGGTAATAAGAATTTATATGAACCTAATCAACCATCAATTTGTTGGATTTGTGGAAGAGATGGTCATGGCACCAGAAGTTGTTTAATTGGTCAGAAGTTATTAGAAGAAAAGAAGTGTACAACTGATGGAAGAAATGGTTGGTTCTTACCAAATGGTAAGAGATTGATCTTTGACAAGAATTCTGGTGTAGGAATGAAGAAAGAAATAGAAGAATATGCATTACAGAATGGTTTTGAGAAGCCTCAAAAAGAAGACCTTGATGAGAATGCCATGAGAAAAGAATCTGAAACATCTGATGTCAAGACTCTGAAGACAAATTTGGGCTTAGTATCTAAATGGGCACCTCCCAGATTGAATTGTGTCAGAAGAGAATATTTTGAAATTAATTTAGCTAAAAACAAAGGCTCAAGTAAACTTAAAAGAGTATCACCTAGATTTGGTAGAGTAATAGAAGAAGTTGTTGAAAATAATAATGAACCTCAAGAAATCCATGAAGAAGAATTATCTCAAGAACAATCTCAGAGGTTTTCAACTCCAAGTTGGGATGGCAATGAAGATGAAGTAGTTGGTCCCAGTACTAGTACACCTAGGATTATATTGAAGAAAGGAAGAGAGAAAGAAATTATTATTGATGAAGACATTCAAGAAATTGAACCAAGAACAATTAGAGAACCATCAGAAATTCAAGAAGAAAGAAGCAGGATTTTAAGAGAAGTTATCATTGAAGGAAGAAAGGGTTCAGGCAAGAAGCTAACTTATTCAACTTCAAATCCCAAGACTAGATCAAAAGAAAACGAAGATGATATTGATATTGAAAAGATTGATGATGTATTACAATTACTCAAAGACAAGATAGCAGGAATTAAAATTACAATCAGCCTGAAAGATTTATTTAAATTATTACCTGAACTTGGTAACACAAAATTAGAAGATTGCTTAGATATATCAAAAGGGAAGTCAATTGGTTCACTCAAGGTCAATATAGGTGGACTCAAGAACAAATACAGTAGCAATAAAGTCAGATTTGATGAAGAAATTATTGAACATGGCTCACCTCAAGAAAAATATCATTTATTAATGAAATGTATGAGGCCTTTATACTCATGTCCTTTAGGTTATTTAAATGTGTGGATAGGAGTAAATTCACATGAGAAAGTTTTGAAGGAAGTATTAGTAGATGGAGGCTCACAGATCAATTTAGTATCAGAGAAGCAAGCTTTAGCACGAGGATGGAAGATTCAAATTGATGTTAGAATGAAGGTTTCAGGCATTGCAAATAATGAAGCTGATTTTACTGGAATTGTCGAAAATGTACCAATACAACTGAAGAACTCAATTCATGGTTTTCAACATTTTTGGGTCAGTAATGGTAATGTACCTTTAATTTTAGGAAGACCTTTTCTCATTGGTTTTGAAGCTGTCATACAATACTCAGAAGAACATGGAGAAAGGATTACTATTTTAGATGACAGAGGTGTTGGAATCAGATTTAATATGTGTGATCCAAGAGACAAGTGATTTTTAAGAAAAATACCTGGTGAACATTGGGTTAGAGGAGATGGTTATACTCCAGAAATTGAATTAGAGAAGAAGCATGCACTGCCAACATATTTTCATTGCATGGAAGCTTGCTATGTAACATAGCATGTCTTCATGTGATACAATGGACCATTTTTCAAGGTCCATACCTTGGAAAATAGACCTATTCACTGCCAAGATATTTGTATCGGATGGGCCTATCCGATGTTCTATCACCCCAAGATATGCGATGCAGTGTCAGTAGGATTAGGTGCGATGGAATTACTATCGGTATCTAATGCTCTGACACCATATCGCAGTGTAATTCCATCGCACCTAATCCTACTGACACTGCATCGCATATCTTGGGGTGATAGAACATCGGATAGGCCCATCCGATACAAATATCTTGGCAGTGATTGCATCGCATCTTGGCCTGCTATGTGACATAGCATGCCTCTATGTGATGCAATTTTCTTGGCAGTGATGCTTATTCATCAAGTATAGAAGAACTTGATGAAGAGTCTGTCAAACATTTTTTATGAGTGAGACTGTTGCTGAGGAGGAAGCTTTATTTTATGTGCCTCAAGCTTCTAAGGATTCAACACAGGATGGACAAGTGCACAATTTTCACTGTGATTATATTAGATCTGATTTAAGTAGTGTGCATAATAATTTCTCTCATTTGTCTCAAGAATTCCTCTCTCCTTTTAATATTGATGATTTTGAAGATGTATTTGTTAACAAGGACAAGATTTTACCTGGTGGCAAGAGAAGACAGAAGGGTAGGAAGAAGAGGATTACTAGAAGGAAGGGAAAGAAGGGAGATTATGGTTCATTTGTTGAAGGATTATTGAATGAAGATGAGCTCAAGACTTTAGATTATTTAACAAAAGGTTTAAGTATGAAGGAACAAATTAAATTACAGCAAGATTTCAAAGAAGGCAGTTATGTTTGTATGGCAACCAAGTACAAGCCAGTTGCTAAGAAGATTAGGCCAGTTAATCAACCAATGCCTCAAGATTGTAATCCCCCTTTACAGAGACCTGAATTATCTAGAGACCCCTATTTAACTCCTTTAACTCCTTTTCCACCTGATTTTGTGAAAACTCAAAAGACTACATTTGAAAGAATCAAGATGCTGAATTTTGGACCAAAAGGTTGGCTTACAGATGAAGAAATTAAATTATTATTACATGTTATTAAATTAAGAGAGAAGGCAATAGCTTACTGTGAAGAAGAAAGAGGATTGCTCAAAGAAATTTGGGGTATGCCTTATGTTATTCCAGTAATTGATCATGAACCTTGGCAGAAGAAGCCAATACCAATTCCCAGAGCAATTAAAGATGATTATATTGAATTAGTCAGAGAAAGATTGAAGACAGGACTTTATGAACAATCAATGTAATCTTACTCCAGTCCAGTTTTTTGTGTTTTAAAGCAAGATGGTAAGAAATTAAGGGTTGTTCATGATTTACAAGAATTAAACAAAGTTACAATCAAAGATGCAGGTGTTCCTCCAGCAACAGAAGAATTTGTAGAGTCATTTGGAGGAAGAGCAATTTATGGCTTAGGAGATATTATGGGAGGATATGATGAAAGAAGCTTATCACCAATTTCAAGACCTTTAACAACTTTTGAGACACCAATTGGTAGACTTCAACTTACAAGATTACCTCAAGGTGCAACTAATTCAGTAGCAGTTTATCAAGCTCAAATGGTTTGGATTTTACAAGATGAAATACCTGAAAATGTGGGCATATTTATTGATGATGGTGGAATTAAAGGACCAAAATCAAATTATGATAATGCAACAATACTTGAAAATAGGCAAATTAGAAGATTTGTGTGGGAATATGCTATTACATTAGAAAGAATCTTATTCAGGATTGAAGAAGCAGGTCTTACTGTATCAGCCAAGAAATTTGCTGTAGCTGTACCAGAATTAGAGATTGTAGGACATGTTGTTGGATTGAATGGCAGAAGAATCTCAGATAGGAATAGGAATAAAATTGAAACTTGGCCTTTACCCAAGAATTCAACTGAAGTTAGAAGTTTTTTAGGTGTTTGTGTTTATGTAAGAATGTTTATCAAAGGTTTTTCATTATTATCTTCACCATTAAGAAAGCTCACAAGAAAAGATGTTGAATTTATATGGACAGAAGAGTGTCAAGAAGCTTTTATGAGATTAAAAGAAATAGTTGGTAAAGATATTGTACTTAAGGTGATTACCTATGGACCTGGAGCTGGTAAATTAAGACTAGCAGTTGACTCAAGTTATATTGCTGCAGGTGCTGTGTTAATGCAACAAGATGAGAATGAAGATTGAAGACCAGCTATGTATGAGTCATTAGTGTTTTCATTGGTTGAATCAAGATACTCACAACCAAAATTAGAATTATGTGGAGTAGCCAAGATTTTAGGGAAATTACAAATTATCCTATGGGGTCAACATTTTGAATTACAAGTTGATGCAAAATCATTAATACAAATGATTAACTCACCTAGTTTACCAAATGCTCCAATGACAAGATGGGTAGCTTGGATTCAATTGTTTTCATTTGATTTGATTCACAAGCCAGGCAAGAGCTTTACTATGCCTGATGGTTTGTCAAGAAGACCAAGAAATGAAGATTCAGATGATGAAGGTGAAGACTTTGATGAAGAACACAAGTGGATCAAGACTTTACATATTAAGACACAGAAAGTTTTAGTTACTGGATTCAACAAAGAAGACTTATTTATTCAAGATGAATTTTGGGGCAAATTACAAGAATATTTGATCACATTAAGCAGACTAGAAGACATTTCAGATGAAGACTTCAAAGCAATCAAGAGAAAAGCAAGTAAATTTTTTGTTGATGAAGGAAGATTGAAAAGAAGAGCTGTACCTGAATCTCAACTAGTTGTTTCAAGTCTTGGAGGACAAAGTTGGATTTTGAATGAAATGCATGAAAACTTAGGTCATAAAGGTGTTGAAGAAACTTACAGAAGAATTATACTCAGATTTTGGTGGCCCAGTGTCAAGAAATCAGTCAAAGAGTGGGTAGCAAGTTGTGAGGCTTGTCAGAAAAGAAGTTCACTAACCCCAAAAGAATTGGGTCATGCAACAGGTGAAGCAACTTTATTTGGGAGAATCAGTATGGATGCTGTTCACATCAAGGCAGGAGCTTATAAATATTTAGTAATAGCTAGAGATGATTTAAGTGGATGGCCAGAGGCAGTTGCCCTTACTAGTTTGAAAGCTATAAGGTCAGCTGAGTTTATTAAAAGTGAGTGGATTTATAGGTATGGGGCAATTAGGATGGTATCAGTGGATGGAGGTTCAGAATTTAAAGATGAATTAGCAGAAGCAGTAGTTAATTGTGGTGCAAAATTAGGATTAGTGACACCTTATTATCCTGAAGGGGCAGGTATGATTGAAAGAGGACACAGACCCATCAAAGATGCCTTAGTCAAAATGTGTGGTGAATCAGGAAAATTATGGAGAGAGTATAAGCCTTTGGTATTATTTGCTGAAAGAATTTCCACCAAGAGAACTACTGGGGTTTCTCCTTATGAAATTGTTTTTGGTCAAAGAGCTGTTTTACCTGTAGATATAGAAGCAGGTACTTTTCTAGGAATTGATTGGGAAAATGTTAATACTAGAGCTGAATTATTACAAGCAAGGGCTGAACAATTACTCAGAAAAGATGAACTTTTAGAAATAGCTCATGAAAAAATGATGAAGGCTAGGAAAGAAGGAATTAAATATTGGGACAAGAAGATGGCTCATAAGTTAAGAAAAAATCCTTTGAAACCAGGTGACATGGTTTTAGTTTATAACAAGTCATTACAAAGTCAGTGGGGTAAGTTATTTACAAATAGGTGGAATGGTCCTTATTTAGTAAAAGAACAGATGCCTCAAGGAGCTTATGTATTGACAGAATTAGATGAAGAAAGAACTGAATTGAGAAGAAGATATGCAGCATCTCATGTTAAAAGGTTTTATTCCAGAGGTGTTACTGAAGTTGAAGAAGATGAAGACAGTGAAGAATCAGTTGAAGATAGTGAAGATGAACAAGAAGATTTTTTAGATGACAGTGAAAGGTGGGAAGATCAAGGATTCTGAATTAATTTTTTCTTTTATTATAGAGCTCAAGATTTCATTTATTTTGATGTTATTTACTTAGAGAATCCTTGTTTGGGTTTGTGTGGTCTGTTATAATCTTACTTATATTTACTCATTTCACTTCAAATAAAATTAAAAAGAAACTTTATAAAAATATATATTTTTTTTATCTGACAGATTCTAGTTTAGTGTATTTGGCCCAGTTGGTCTCTATTTTATAATAGTATTTATAGTTTCTTAGTAATATGAGAAGTATTGAAGAAGTTGTGCAGTACTTGAGTTTGGTTACATATGACTGTATTGTATATGTAATATTCTTATACAGAGAATGTGCTTCATGGCTTTTTGAATCAAGATGCAAGATCAGTTATTATTACTTCAATATATATATATTTCACTCAATTTTCATTATTATCAATTCATCTCAGTCACAGTAAATAGTTCAGATACTTAGTTTTCAAGATCTTATTTATTATTTCATTTATTCTTCATTTATTTTAGTAGAATTTCTTTCTGAAGACCCAAAATATAGATTTGGTGGGTTCTTATCAGGTTGGGACTTTTCCCCCTTATACTTGCTTAAATTTTGTATAAGTGGTGATTTTCAGTGGTAGTACCAAGTGCATATATCTCTTAAGCTGAATTTTAATGAAGTCATTATTAATTACACCAACTGTAGTATTATGAAATCAACAGTCAAAAGGGTTCTGGGGGAGACTAACCCAGAACCAACCTTCATCTCAATTTTTAAATCAGATTATTTGCATAACTTTAGAACATTAGATTAATTTATTTATTTACTTACAGAAGTGAAGTTTGGCAGCAGGAAGATCAAGGTTTAAAAGTCAAGATTCAAGAGTCATGAAGACTTCAAGATTTATTCACATCAGCAGCAAAATTTAGAAGAATAATTCAGGAGACAGTCATGTTTAAGAAGAATGAAGAGTTTGATTGTGTGAGGTCCTGGCTTCTGTTGGCTGGACTCCCACTGGAAAGTGCAGTGATGGGTGGGTTATAGAGTCAAAGACTCAGAGCACTAGAGGGTTTCTTCCCCAAATCCTCCTAGAGCTGCACAGTCTTAGGAGGCAGATGGGCACTGTGAATCCACTGGGTGAGCAGAAGAACCAGCCTGTCTGAAACACAGTGAGGGTGCTGAATCCCTAGTCAGGGCTTCACTCAGCTTGCACTATGACACTTTGGTCTTCTTCCCCAACTAGCTCCCTCTCAAGAACCCTAAAGACAAGAGGGAGGAGCTTCCTAGATGGGGTGCAGTGAAGACAAGGCAGTATGAACCTTGAGCAGTCAAGAA